>JACXGM010026036.1:0-15045 GCA_016801145.1 Umbra pygmaea | reverse complement strand
CGTTCTTCTGTCCCCCTGGTCCTTCTTCCCCACTTTCTTTGACCTTTTTCCCCCCACTTTCTGATTGGCTCAGAGTTAGCAACTAGCGCCTGGCGTCTCGTAGCGATTCAACATGTTGAATCGCCTGGAATCTCTAGACGCTAGTCGCTATCAGTGGGTGGTGGGGATTAACACAGCAGGTAGCGAGATAGTGATCGGATGTAAACTGGTCGCTAACCCTAAAATCGCCAGCAGTTGCCGCAGTGAGCAAGAGCTATAAAGGCACCGGGGTTGCGGTGCCACCGGCTTAAAGGAACCGGGGTTGCGGTGCCACCCGGCTCTATGATACTGCAGTTTGCTTTTGTGTGGCATGAGTCAGGTTTTATAGCATACTGTATATGTATGCTATAAAATAATTTTGTATGCTTTAAAACCTCTAAGGAACTGTCAAAATGGCTTCACTTTTACGTGGAAAAGGCTGGTGAAACTTGCCTTAAGCAACAAGGAACCAAAAACTGGTAAGTTTTAAACCCTTTTTTTGTTAATTTTATCTGTTTAGCTCTTTCTAGCTAGCATTAGCTTTTTTACAACATAATGGGATAGATACTTGGGGAATACCTTAGAGAAATTACCTTAAAGGTCAAAATTAATGAGTAATAATGACAGCTAGTGTTTAAAATAGTTACTGCAGTACAAATTCAAAATAGTGGAGTCTCCTCCGCCCCCTCCTCCACAGACTCACAGGGTTCACCAGAAGTTCACGGAGGTTGTCAGGCTGAGACCGCGGCAGCATCCATAACAATGTTGCAAGACGCTAGTCTCACATAGCCAGACATTACTTCGCTGCACAGTCAGCTCCAGCTAACGTTCTGATGCTGGCTATATTGACAGTCATAAAAGCCCAACTGTTACCCACCTGACAGACACACCTTTTCAGCTTAGAATTACAGTAAGTACCGCCAAAAACTCCACAACCTCGTCGTCCTCTCCACACGCCAAACAGGCACACTTCCTCGGCTTAGAATTACAATAGGAACCGCTAAAAATACCACTAATTTGCCGACTGAACACACTTGGCTTAGAATTACGGCAACAATCGCTAAACACACTGCAAACTCAGTCTTCTCTTCCCGATGTACAGCCCCCGTTAGACTCATGGGCTTAAAATAACTCACTTGTCGGATCCAGCCGCAGAACTACACTTTGTAAACAAGCTGCTTGCCTGGTTACATTATCAGGGTGGCGTTAGCCAGGACCAGTCAGCATCACTTTACTGGCTGTGTCTCAATTGTTTTTGTGAGTATCCAACTCGGGTACTCTGGCTATATAATTAAATGTGTGTACACAAATGTTAAAATGACAAAAAATGCCCGTCCCTAGTAGCCGTAATAAATTAGCCTGAAGCTAATGCTTACCTGTTAAGAAGGAAATAAGCCAACAGTGCGTCTGTCTCCATATTTCAAATACATCCCCAATATTTACCAGGGTTTTGTCACGTCTTTGGTCATGCAACTCTTAGAAACATTCGGTTTAAATGTTTTATTTTTAGGGCAGGTAGAATCTATCTCCGTGATCCCGTTTGTTTGTTTGCTGATTTCAAGGCTGTACTGATGTTACAACGCTGGGTTTACATTTTTACAGGTATATCTGGCAACCTGTCCTGGCTGTCAAACTGGGCAGTTGATATTAACACACAGGCCAAAACATAAACATAAATTCCGTCACAGAATGTAAATTTCAAAAAGAAAATAAGAAAATAGAAAATACTGACTAGATGATTAGCATTGATCAGAAAAGATAGTATTTCAGCTTAACATGTTTCCTTAGTATCTGATGAGGCATTAGTGTCATTTTTTGATTTATTACAGTAGGCTACATAGCTTATATTAAATATTTGACCTTTAAGTATGTTTATGTTTTTATTTTTATGTGATTGTACAGTCATAGTTTTGTGAGTTTAGAGAAAAAATAAATATAATGCCATGCATACTGTGTGTGTGTGTCTGTGTGTGTGTGTGGAGGGCATCCTGCTAGTTTCACAGTAATAGTAATCAAAACTGCTTCAGTCAATAATCATCATTCTAGTAATAATATTATATGGTACCATCAAAAATAACAATTACACTTTGATTATCTTCCAGATAATGTCAAGAAACCAGCTGTGACAGCTTTGTCTTTATTTGATGAAATGATGGGCCAGTCAAAAGCCATAGAACACACCATCTCTGAAAATGATGTCGCCCAGGAAGTTGGAGACAGTACTGTGACAGGCGCCTCTCTCTGCATCACTCCAGATTTAGGAGTGGATGCTGAGGTCGGTCAGCCAGATCTTGTAGACAATGCTATGTCATATGTTCTTACTATCCTTGAGACAGAGGACAACTTTCAGCTTTATGATGTGAGAGGGCAGTCTTTCTCTGACTTTGAAGATGATGCAGCCAACCACACTGCCTCCAGTGGACATGGAAATGACCCACCTACATTCAATCTCAGGATAACACAGGTGATAAAGTGCTTGTATCCCCTGAGCCACCCAAGAAAAAATCCAGAGTCAGCATTTCACCGCCAACGGCTAGTGAGCGACCATCAAATAACTCAAAGATTCCCCCTCTTGGTGTCCCATGTGACCTGAACAGATGCACAAAGCAATATACTTTCAAAATATCACATGATAGGCGCAAGGAAATACTTGATGCCTACTGGTCCAGAAACTTCCATGAACGAAAATCATGGATTTTCAGCAGCATCTCCAAAGCAGTAACAAAAAAGGACTCAAGGACTAGTCGCCGGAACTGACATACTCTTACCACTTCAAAGACCAGAATGGACAATCCCATGCAGTTTGCAAGCTGTTTTTCATAGCAACTCTCGGATACCATCCTAAAAATGATCGATTCATTACAAAGGCTGTGCAGTCAGTCGCTTGACTCAGTTATGTCATCAAGGGATAGAAGAGGGATGCATGTCCCCTCAAACAAACTGAACTACGGCCCAATAAAGATCACATAGAATCATATGGGCCCTCCATTAGTCACTACAGATGCCAACATGCTCCAAAACGAAGATACCTAGCATGTGACATAACAGTCAAGTTCATGCATGAAGACTTCATAGAGAAAATTCCTGGCCTAAAATGTTCATATGAGGCTTACCGCAAAGTGATTCGAGAATTGAACATTAGTTTTACAAAACTAGGTGAAGAAGAGTGTGAGAAATGTGTTCGAATTGAAATTCATGCCAAAGCATTTGGTCATGAACAAATCATTCAAAGCTACAAAAGCAGGACTGACCAGACCATGGATGGGACTTCAGCTAGTGACAATGATGACATGGAAACAGACACAGACAAACAGTCCACAACACCTATTGCAGACAAAGTGTCAGTGGAACCACACATGAGCATGCACAATGAATCCATTTCCATGAACACTGAGAGTGATGAACAAACAAATGCACAGAACCAAGCCACTGACTGTCCTGAATGCATGGGATGGATAAAACACAAGAAAGCAGCGAACATCGCTAGACATCATTACAAGGAAGATTCTGGCAAGGATTGGCCGGATGACTGGTCTGTCCGAAGCGCTGATCTTCAGAAAAAGTGGTGATGCTACCAAGACTGCCAGGTAACAAGACCGCGATATTTACCAAAAGGCTGGTGGCATATCACGAAACATTCGCAACCGTGGGAATGCAGTCGAAGCAGATGATCAAGAAGAAACCGACAATGTCAGTTGTGTGGCATGAGGGTATTGCTGGGCGCAATGCTGAAGAAATTACATCTGCTTTCATTACAGCACTGACGCACGACACAGAGCGTGACATAAAAAACATGCAGTGATCTGGGCAGATAACTGCACTGCCCAGAACAAAAACTGGAGTCTATTGAGCAGCCTAGTGACTCTTGTAAATAGTAAGATAACATCACTGGAGAAAATTACCCTCAAATTCTTTGAACCTGGCCATACCTTTATGAGCGCTGACTCCATTCACCATGGGGTGGAACTTGGCATGAAAAGATGCCCTGGGGGAAACTTTTTGACTTTGATGATTTTGTCAGAGTCATCAAATACTCCAGTTCCAACATTGAAATCCTCCGAATGGAGAACAAAAAAGGCCTTGCTTGAAGGGTGGCCAGAGTCAGAGTAAGCTCTCTCAGACAGTTTCGAAATTGTCTGAGATGGTTGAGATCCAGGCCAGGAGAGGCTCCAAGGATCTATTCTTCAAGACCTCCCATGACGATACTGAGCACTGTAAACTTGACTTCCTGAAGAACACATTACAAATTCCAGCTTGCCTCCGTGAGAAAGACAAAGGAGTGTCCCTTACAAAGAAGGCAAGAAGCTGATCCCTTTAATGCCAGAGAACTGAAGACGCTTCTGGAGGGAATTGACTACTAATGAGGATGTTGAGGATGCAATGGACTGAAAATTCTCTCTCTCCCACACACACACGCACACGCAGACACAATATGAACTTAAATCAAAACTTGATCACTCTGATCGATGCAATAATAGTTTCAGCCCTGGCTGACAATAAAAGGTATATCGTATCGTATGTAATTTTTTTGACATGATAAATTTGTTGTTCCCATTGTTTTGATTAATACATTATTCCTTAGGCTTCAAGATGAGTTTATTATGTTAGTGTGACATGAAAATGTGTTTTGACAGTGACTTCACGTCTGCCAAGTTAGTGTAGTTACACCGAATGTGTTTTTTTTTTACAGTGACTTAACTCCAATAAAACATACATTAAAAGTTCAGTAGCTGCGGTTTGCTAACAAGCTCATATTTCATTTATTGATATATTGATTCCCTGAATGATTAAACTTAAACTGTTGGTAATTACATGTGAAGACCTATCCCAAACTGAAATAAAAGCAATATGTTAATGATTGCCATAAAAAACAGCACTTTTGTGATACAATTAAAATATATGAATCTATTAACGCATGTTTTTTGTTTGTTTGTTTTTTGAAAAATATGATTATAATGCCAAAGGGGATGGAAAGTCACAACTTAGCAGAAAGAATGAAGATGGAGAACATGGTCAATAAAAAAACACAAGAAAACAGGGGTTTACATAATATGCCACAATTTCACAAGTTTGGTTATAATTAACATATACTGTACTTTTGACAACTATAAGCAGCTGCTACAGCTATATGCAGAGGTTTGGGTGATTTATGATTTATGATATAAGCAAGTGATTATGATCACATGCTACACTTACTGCTATATGTTATTGTATGACCATGTAAGTATACGTAGTAATGCAAAGGCAAAGCGCAGTATAGCCTATAAAACTATCAAATTTCGCCTGACTGTCAAAAAACGAAATGTTTAATATTCACCTCCCTTTGATCTATCTAATTGTACCCTTTGTTGTTAAATTTAATTGGATGCTTATATTTTGGTGTAAGAAAAACACAAAAGGCTGTTTTTCTCAGTTTGGCGTTTTTGCTGATACTGCTCTTAGCCTTTGTAGGGCAGAACTAATAGTCACTTGCCCGTTCGAGTCAGTGCTCAATTTTGCCATTTAAGTCTCGTATTAAAAGGTTTGCTCGTCATATTTGTCCATCCCCTGCTTTAATCTTAGCTTATCTCAAAATAAAATATGTTTGTCATATGTGGTTTCTTCTCCCGCCTCTGTTTGGCAAAACCAGTGTTGTCTTTTTGACCAATAATAATTGAATGCTTGCCTGTTTTATTCAATAAAAATGTTGTATGCATTAGCGCAGGACTAAAAAGAATGTGATCATTTAGATCGAAAGATTAGATCGAAATACAGTTTATGTGGGTCGAAAATAAATGTAGCTATTGAGCACCGACACCGTTATTCAGTTCACTGTAAAAAAAAATCTGTAAAAAAACAGTAAAAAGTAGGCTAGCTGTTAATTTGCTGACATGGTACATTTTCCATTACGGACATGTCTATCAAGACAATAACGGAAAAATTAACACAGTAAATATCCATTAACACAAAGAACTGTTAGTTTCAACAGACATCTAACTGTGTTCAAAGTATTCCGTTAATGTCTTGTCCGTAAAATAATGGAAAAAGTACTGGCAGCAAATTAACGGTAGCCTACTTTTTACTGTTTTAACAGATTTTTCTTACAGGGTTATTATATTGTGGACATTTGCCAAATATAGGTGATTTCGGTAAAACAGTTTAATACTTTCCTTCCGATCTTTTTAGGAATGAAACAAGGGCAAATAAACAAATCAGATTTGGCTGCGTCTTTTCATACCTTGATGGAGCACCACACAGAGGCTTTCTTGTTAGAAATCATCCCTATCGTTGTTGTTGATTACGGAAAAATTACTAATATTAAATGTAAATGTAGCCTATGTATACAATAATCTTAAATACAGTCATTATATTTAATACTTCGAAATCCTTTGAATTCCATGAAAAGGTTGTATAACTTATTCTGATACACGTATTCTACATAGTTTTTAAAAAGGCACCAGTATTTCAATCGCAGAAGTAGCTATAGTTGGTGAACGTAATCATCCTGGGTGTGCATGATCCGACTAAGGTCCTCCGTGTTGGGTGAACAGGGCGAATATAATCGGCGGCTGACACAAAGTGGTTGGGTGAACCATTTGCGCAGCCCACCGCTCGTCATCCCACTGATTTGTAGAAGGACTTGTGGAGCTGCCGACAAGGCAGAATTAGAAAGTGAATTGGTAAGGGAAGAAAATCTGGAGAAATTACAAAGAAAAAAGAGATTTCAAATTATCCTGACAATTTATTTTGTTCATATTACCCAAATCCTATGACACAAAGATTACTGCAGTAGCTATTTGTTGTGTTTTAAACAACTAATTGCGTCTGGGGTTACCCATTTTGGGAAGCTCCTAAATAAAACCTAAATAACGAGGTAATGTGAGTTTATAACTAACTAGTTAATTATTATTTTAGATAATTTCTATTCATATCATAGATCCCTGGTTACTAATGAACTCCCGTTATTGGTCATTTTGTTCTTATTCAGGAACATCACAAAACGTGTAAACTCAGCCACACTTAGTTTGAGATGCACAAAATTATGCGTCTCACCTACCATGTTGTGAAGAGGGGAAAATACATTAATGGATGTATTAACCCTGCATATATGTAAAGAATCACAAATTTTATTTGTGCCAGTAATAATAATTCAAACAGTAGGAACTAACAAACTATCGGTTGTAGCCTATGCTTTCACTGAAGACAGAAAGACAACTGCAATATCCATTTTCCGCTAGAAATTCAACTGTTTTAAACTTTAGAGAAAAAACTTTCTTTAGTATATGCCAGTTTCTGCTGTCAAGGAAGTTGACTGTTGGCCATGATTTCGGCTCTTTCCGGGCGTTCCTCCTGCCGTATTCTACAGTAGCTACACCCGCGTTCATGTCTGGGGCGTTCCTGTGGAGTCGCTTGTAATCTCAATGAAATGGTCCTCTACTGTAGAGGATTATCACGCATGAGCAGTGGACAGTGTTACTTTATAAAAACAAGTGCTTTTTACACTTTATAATGTCACATTCTTCAAAATTTGCATTGTTTTCTGTTTGTAATATCAATTATTGTCTCATCCAGTTGTTTTGAGGAGACATGCCTCCCTTGCCAGCCTACATTCGCATAATAGCTTTGATTATGATGGAAATGTTTAAAAAATTGTGATTGGCTTATTTTATCCTGCAATCGAGCCACAGAATGCCCATATGGCTTGCGAGCATTTTTTACAGTCTATGCTGGTGAGCCTAGAGGTTCCCAACTGCTGTTGTAAGCAGACAGTTTGGTCACATTATGAATATGGGATTACTGATAGTAACGTATTGTAGCCTATTTTATTTTTAGCACTGTCAAAAGCTGCTATAATTTAATATTTTACATAAGCGAAAATTATATGTTATATATTGTTCATCCAAAGCATCACTTAAATATTTAAATATTTGTGTTTATTTATATTAAACATTTAAGTTCTGGTCTATTATTTTCTCTTACTGTTATATGATGGAATGACATTACAAAGTTAAACGATTTCTGTTTTTCATTGCACGTTTTGCAATGTAAAACAATTTTTCTCTTTTTATATAGCCTATTTAACCTTTAAAAAAATCTGGCATAACCTAAATATAGCCTATAAAAAAACGTGTTTGAGGAAAACAAACCAAATCAAAAAAGTTTGAGAACCACTGCTTTATGGCACGTTTTGGATTTGTGGTCAGCGCAGAAAACAGCGCACGATTCTTGAATGGTTTGAAAGTTTAATTGAAATGCTTACAATAGAATGGATGAGGAATCTACATTTTTATTTCAAAACAAGTAATCTGAAACCTGACATCAAGTAAGATGAGGAACAACTAATTTCACACACATGGAAAAATGCTCTTTATTTGAATGAGTGAACATGGCTCTTAAAAGGTAATTAAAGGCACTGGGGTTGCGGTGCCACCGGTTTAAAGGCACCGGGGTTGGGGTGCCACCGGCTTAAAGGCACCAGGGTTGCGGTGCCACCGGCTTGGGCCCGCAATTGCTGCTCGCAGCTATATTTATTATTATTATTATTATTATTATGATTTTCCTAACTTTTGGGGCCCTTACCGTGCTCAAAAACTCTTGAAAGTTTGCACACGGGTCAGAACCCGCGGCCCTCAGGGCCGGGCTGAAGCTTGTACCCGGGCGTCGCAGGGGGGCTTGACAGCGCCCACTGGAACGGGATTCAAACACTTGTCTATATCAAACATGCTTGCATGTAATAATATGAAACTAGGTACACTTGCTTGTGCAGAAGCGTCATGCACCTATTTTTTTCAAGGGGGCACAGTGTGCACAACACACACAAACTGGTGCCCACAAATACTATTTAAAGGAAAATCCACTTGGCTAAAAAATCTGAGGGGGCACGTGCCCTCATTTTCAATGGGCATGACGCCTCTGGGCTGGTTGATGCCCTAATTTTACCAGCCAATCTTCCCAACTTAAATATAGAAGAAAATTCAATAGCATCTTCTATATTGCTTCAATACATCAAATTCATTATTAACTAATATAGGCAAATTACAATAGGGACATGTTGTGAAGACAAGTCTGTGAGATTAACACTAGAACCGCCAAAGGCCGACGCCCTCCGGCATTTGAGTTTATAATTAAAATATATCTGTGATTTTGAAACCTACACACTCCTGCTTCCTTGACTTTTCCTAAATATGTTTATTTTACATTATTCTGTTGTCCAATTTCAAAAATCTCTAACAGAAAGCTTTTTATCAATGATTTCCATGTTTTTTTTACCCCTAATTACTACTAAAACCGCCAAAATCCGACGCCGCCTAACGTTGGTACCCAACCAATTATCTGGTACCCAGGCGCTAAGCAACCAAGGCGCTAAGCACCTCTCACTGAATGAATGCTTTCAATGGCTCAATGGCCAATAACCACAGACAAAAGATCTTTAGCCCTGGCTGAGAATTAACTAAATAATGTCTATCATGTCGTAAAATACTTTTAACTTTAGTCTTTGCAATATAATGTAATAACTAAAGTGACTGGCTATCATGTGCTTTAGAATTGTCGCCAATTATTTTTCAACAACGAAACGCTGCTTCTCATAATTCAACATTTTACATAGGCTACACTCATGTTGTAGCAAAATAAATAATTGAATAATATTTGTATTATCAGTAGGCTATTTGTTGTTTCCATTGCTACCATAATCCTTAAGTTTTTAAATCACAATTGGCCAAATGTCGCTGCATTTACACAGGTAATTCTCCATGTCGGATATAGCCTATTACACTAACTAAAAAAATAATGTGCTCAGTTCGCATAACGCCTGACATAAATGAAAGGGCAGAGGGATTTATGAAAGAACTATTGGATGCCCGTGAAGTTATATGATTATGAAAACTACATAAAATATTAAATGTCTGTAAACACGCTTCAAGTCTACATCTAGTCAGCGCAAATAGTTGAGGCGAGCAGATGCACTTAAATGCACTAAACTTTGTAATTAAATATAAAACATCAAACAACTTTATAGTTTTCCATATTTTATTCGGTAATTACTGTATATTCTCCAACTCTACACTTTTTCTATATTGACTTTTATAAAGTAAAGCACTTTGAGCTGCATTCCTTGTATCAAATTAGCTACATGAATAAAGGTTTATTATTATTATTATTATTCTAATTTAATGTACACATAAAATCAAATGTTAAATACTTTAAGGTTGTGTCATTCATTATTCTCAAATGTTTATTTTTTCTCGTGAGCATAGACTGCCATATGGCGAGCCATATGGGCATTCTGTAGCTCGATGGAAGGATAAAATAAGGCAATCACAATTTCTAAAACATTTCAAATGTCACATAATCGAAGCTATTATGCGAATGTAGGCTAGCAAGGGAGGCAGTGTTTCCTAAAAACAACTGGATGAGACAATCAATATTACAAAAACAAGAACAATGCAAATATTGAAAAATGTGACATTACAAAGTGTAAAAAGCACTCATTTTTATAAAGTAACACTGTCTACTGCTCATACGCAATAATCCTCTACAGAAGAGGACCAATTCATTGAGATGACTAGCACAGATGGCTCAGTGGGTAGGGAGTCAGACTTGTAGTCAGAAGGTAGCCAGTTCGATTCCCGACTGAGCCAAATGTCGTTGTGTCCTTGGGCAAGACACTTTACCCTAATTGCTACCAGTCGTTGCTGTAAATAGAAATTGTATTTTGTTCTGTTTGACCATGCAGAACAAAATAGCCTATAGCCTACTTGAAAAGGAAAAAATAGCTACATGTCTTCAATTGAGCGTCGCTTTTTTCAACAGCTGTACATATTTCAATATATATTTACCTGAAGCGGGTTTGAATTGAAATTAACCGGTCTTTACAGGTGCCGTTATGCAATGCCAAGCTTGCTTGAAACCGATTCATTTTAGCTTCACGTCTATTTATCTCGTCAGCGCAAAGCGTTTGAGGCAAGCAGATAATTCAATAATTAAAAAAACTGTACATAGAACAATTATATAATCCACACTGTACCGGTCTGATATGCAGAACAAAATAGACTTCAAAAAGAAAAAATATGTCTTCAATAGAGCTTCGCTTTTTTCAACAGTTGTACATATTTTTATATATATATATATATATATATATACACACATATATATTTATACACACACGGGTTTGAATGGAAATAAACCAGTCTTTACAGGTGCCGTTATGCAATGTGAAGCTTGCTTGAAACCGATTCATTTTAGCTTCACGTCTATTTATCTTGTCAAATCTTTTTTACCTTCATCAACAATATTTTACAGAAAGAAAAGTAGGATATTTAAAAATACAAAACGAACAAATATTGAAACAATTTCTCTAGTCTCTAATTAGCAAACACAACTGTTTTTAAAATCCACACTGCACCCGCTGAAATGTTTGAATATAAAATATTACAAAAATATATATATAATGGGTGTGCTGAAACGTAATGCAGATCCAGAAACATATTTGTTCTGATTTTGTTAGTTGAAAATCATTCACATTCTATAGAGCCTATAAAATTATGAAAATACAACAGCATAAATATGACATGTTGTAATTCAGGCTGTTTCCGACAATGGAACACATTTTAAAATGAATAAAACAGCACTTTCTGATTGCGCCGTTAGTTGAAAATCGTATTAAAAGTATTAGCTGGTTTATCTATGTAATAAGTTCTTGTGGTGGATTTTCATTTTACACTCAAGAATTGTCATTCTATAAAGGCAATATAATACTATCAACAACAACAAAAATCTACATGTAATTAATCTGTTTTGAGACAGTTTTACGTAGGCCTATAAAAACACAATAGAGGTGATGCTCTTGATCGCTGGATGCAGTGATGGCTTCGGAGGAGAGAGCGGTTTTTAATGAGGGTGATTCGTATGCTAATGACGCTGATGGGCGTCAGCAGTTGGCGGTTATAGGTAGTTTGGAAGGCCTGGCGGTTCTATTGTTAATGATTTTCACATGATTGACAAATTGTGCAAATCACTGTTGGATGTCTTACTACTCCTTTCAGTTGGCTACTTATAGACGTCCATCTGTAGGTAGTTGTCACGGTTTCCTTGTGTAAAGGAGTGAGAGACAGGCACGAAAGTTACAATAGTCCAACTTGTTTATTACTATAAACCAAAAGACTGCCACGAGGGGCAAAACGGAACACTAGAGATATACACCGAGAAATGTAACAGGAACATTGACGAACAGGGGAATGACAGAAACATGAGGGTAAATACCAATTCACTAATTACATAATACAGGACAGCTGAGAACTAAAACGACATCACACAATACAGAAAGGAACTAACAGACATATCACAACAGGGACACTAGGGGGAACCAAACATCACACAATACATGGGGGAGAACCTGTACACACGAACACACATGACGAAACAGTACAACTAAACCACCGTGTAACACTGAATGAAAACTAACAAAACCTATACACAAGAGACATGGAACTGAAAGTAAAAAGGAGGGCTAATCCCAACCCTTCCATGGCTGGGTGTGACAGTAGTTTCACACTTGAGAGGTGTAAAACTTTACTGTTGTAACCTATTCCACAATATTTGTTTAAATCAGCATTTCACTCTTCATTTGTAAATTTGTTTTATAATAATATGGGATTACTAATAAAATAATCCAATTGGTTGAATTGGCTCCCATAGAAATTGCAAGCAGATGCTTCTTCGACAATGAAACAACATGAAATATAATACAAAAACGATATTATGGCGAAGTAAGATACTTGTTTTGAAATTAAAACTTGGACAGCCTCCCGTTACATTTGTGTGGGCGTGCGTGTTTAAGATTCTCTGTTGAAACGAGAACGCCGCCTAGCAGAATCCAATCATGAAGTCAGTCTCAACAAACACCAAAATCATTCTGCGCATTGTGCGTGAAATTAACTAACAACAAATATTAAAAAAGTATTATTCGGATTGACAATTCACCCGACACAGTTGTAGGGGGATTAGGCAAAATCACGCGGACTGCTTTTGAATTCTCTTTCTGACAAGCGCTCATTTTATTTAGGCCACCGTTGTTACGCGCAGTTAAATAAAAGAGGCGATATTTTCATCCAACGATTAAACGTCAGTAACACTTTGAGTATCACTATGGTATTATGTATATGCAATAAATGACAACTTTTATATGTACATAGTTTTAGAATACTTTTTTGGTGATGTATTAACAGCGAATGAGCACTTGCAGTGTGACAACAGAGCTGTGTGTCATGTGACCACCACCGTGCAGTCAGATCTAAACAAAACTGTGTTTTAGATTTAGAACATAAGATAAAATTGCGTGCATACATAAATACACACCGATTTATTGCAAAAAAGGCATGTCATCAATATACTATTATTTTGTTTAGCTCAATGTACTTGTTAAATTACAATTTATTTTACTTTACTTTTTTTAGAAAGTGGGGGGACAAATAATTTGTCTGAGGTATACTGAGTGGGACTGAATGATCTAGAGTAAAATAGGACAATATAAGATAAATCAAATAACAATAACCAAGGCATAGTGACACAAGATGCACAGACTTTGAATAATTGAGAAATCGGTTGCTACCTCAGCTACAAATAAAAACAGAGAGGAGGTAAGAGCATTGGGTACCTGGTGCCAGAGCAACAACCTCTCTCTTAACGTCAGCAAGACAAAAGAGATGATAGTGGACTTTAGGAAGCAGCAGAGGGAGGGTCCTGCCTCCATACACATCGATGGAGCTGAAGTCGAGAGAGTTTCAGAGTTCAAGTTCCTCGGTTTGTTCATCAGCGACAACCTCACATGGTCCAGACAGACAATCCCGGCAACAAAAACTGCCCAAAAGCGCCTATACTTCCTGAGGAGACTCAAGAAGTTTGGCATGTCTGTCAGGATTTTAATAAACTTCTACAGGTGCACCATTGAGAGCATCCTCTCAGGCTGCATTACAGCCTGGTAGGGCAGCTGCTCCGCTGCTGATCGTAAGGCCCTTCAGAGGGTGGTGGTGAAGTCAGCGGAGCGCATCATAGGCTGCTGCCTCCCCTCCGTGCAAGGCATCTACCAGAAGCGATGCCTTAGGAAAACAAAGAACATTCTTAAAGATCACAGCCATCCAGGCCGTGAACTTTTCTCGCTGCTGCCGTCTGGTAGATGTTACCGGAGCATCAAGGCACGGACTACCAGACTTAACCTGTTCATCACCATGGAATCCGGCGTCGGGACCTTTTCGCGCACGTCACATACATTGATTGATTAAATATTGTAAACATGCGCAAAACCCGTCATGTTATATACTGCTAGAACAGCAAGGATCTCATCTGTAAAGATATCCAAACTGTTTTTGCCAAAATCAAATAATATAGATACATGGATTGCATAAACTCAAAACAACAAAATTGACTACCGCATTTTCGGCACTGCGACGTATATGTGATCAATAAACAAACATTTCTCAACCTAGCCACGAAAGCCATATGGCATTCGAAAGCCATTATTCAGACCTTTACAAAAATGCCAGCCTTTTTGTTCTAGGCCAAACAGGCACGAAACAGTCCAGCAATATATCAGCAAAAACTATTTCACATTTTGAAATCAATACATCAACTTTTCCCCATATTGTATGATTTTTTATTGTAAAACGTGGTTTCTGGTCAACTAATTCCACTTGGCTAGTTATTTCAATGCCTTATAGACATTCTGGATTAGTTTAGGCTTCTACACATTGTGCATAATGCATAATCACACTGGTTTGAACTTGACTGCTTCTCGACGCTCAAAGCACAACATAAGGTCTCTCTCCCCATCTACTGAAAAAAAGAACACATCATCCTAAGCTGTTTTTCACTGTATTCTGGTGAGAAAGACCTTTCCATAGAGGTATCACATGTTAAAATCGACCAATCAGATCCGGATATATTTAAACGCGTATCTGTTCAAAGTAAGTTTTCTGTTTTGTTCAGTTACGCACGCTTTGCGCATTGTGGTTATAGTGCTCTCGGTCTTTCACGGATTACAACATAATTTCT
>JACXGM010026035.1:0-15103 GCA_016801145.1 Umbra pygmaea | reverse complement strand
CCACCGGTTCAGAGGTTGCACAAGAAGCCTCAACTACCTATAGGTTACAGTTCAATAGTTCACACCCTGATACAGGAAAACACACACACACGTTGTTATTGAAAATAAATATGTTGTCAGCCACACTTATAAAGTGTATTTTTTGGGGGGGTGGTATTTTTGACCTCGGTATTTGTTAAATCCTGGTTACGGCCTTGATGCCGTTGGCGCATCGCTTTACCATCCTGCTTGGAGTCAATGTTTGTCGGACCTGCTCACATTGTAACGGTTGCTATGATGTGTGATTGGACAATGGCAGTTTTGGGGGAGGGGCCGGCGATTGGTCAATTCACTTTCCCATCCGCAACTCTTTACTCCCAGAATACAAACTCCATCTACTGGCTGGAGGTGGTATTAACCGCTCAATGCACTATAACTGAATTATTATTCCCCTTAGAAACTAAAACAGGAAATCATTGAATGACTCAAACTGCAGTAAACAGTTTTAGCCCCAATGCACGTCAAAGGAGAATTCCAGGCGATTTCCGGGCGATTTTAAAGTTGTTTGGATATCTGGAGTGCTGTCCATAGTGAGAATAACTCAACACGGTTTTGGCAATACAGATTGTTTATCTCCCTGATAACACAGTGAATCTAACAAATCAGCCAGTGTACATACCAGTGTATATTTCCTGTTTTCCAGTGAAGTCCACACAAGTCGATTTTTTAAGTCATACAATCCAATATTCCAAAACGTATTTTTCCACAAAAAAAACTATTTGCTGTGGGCAGTTCATGGGCGGTGTCAGCCGAGAGGCGGCGTTAGTAGTGGATCTGTTCAGTCCAGTCACAAACTGATCTTTCCCTCTTCTCAAACACTCAGTCTCTGTGAGGCTGCTTAGTGTTGCTGAACTGTTATATGCTGAACTGAATATATATATACAGGTCCTTCTCAAGAAATTAGCATATTGTGATAAAATTCATTATTTTCCATAATGTAATGATAAAAATTACACTTTCATATATTTTAGATTCATTGCACACCAACTGAAATATTTCAGGTCATTTATTGTTTTAATACTGATGATTTTGGCATACAGCTCATGAAAACCCCAAATCCCTATCTCAAAGAATTAGCAAATTTCATCTGACCAATAAAAGAAGTGTTTGTAATACAACAAAAAAAAGAACAAGTCAACCTTCAAATAATTATGTTCAGTTATGCACTACTTGGTCGGGAATCCTTTTGCAGAAATGACTGCTTCAATGCGGCGTGGCATGGAGGCAATCAGCCTGTGGCACTGCTGAGGTGTGATGGAGGCCCAGGATGCTTCGATAGCGGCCTTAAGCTCATCCAGAGTGTTGGGTCTTGCGTCTCTCAACTTCCTCTTCACAATATCCCACAGATTCTCTATATGGGGTTCAGGTCAGGAGAGTTGGCAAGCCAATTGAGCACAGTAATACCATGGTCAGTAAACCATTTACCAGTGGTTTTGGTACTGTGAGCAGGTGCCAGGTCGTGCTGAAAAATGAAATCTTCATCTCCATGAAGCTTTTCAGCAGATGGAAGCATGAAATGCTCCAAAATTTCCTGATAGCTAGCTGCATTGACCCTGCCCTTGATAAAACACAGTAGACCAACACCAGCAGCTGACATGGCACCCCAGACCATCACTGACTGTGGGTACTTGACACTGGACTTCAGGCATTTTGGCATTTTCTTCTCCCCAGTCTTCCTCCAGACTCTGGCACCTTGATTTCCGAATGACATGCAAAATTTGTTGTTGTTATGTTGTGCTGCTTCTCTGTAGCCCAGGTCAGGCGCTTCTGCCACTGTTTCTGGTTCAAAAGTGGCTTGACCTGGGGAATGCGGCACCTGTAGCCCATTTCCTGCACACGCCTGTGCACGGTTGCTTTGGATGTTTGTACTCCAGACTCAGTCCACTGCTTCCGCAGGTCATCCAAGGTCTGGAATTGGTCCTTCTCCACAATCTTCCTCAGGGTCCGGTCACCTCTTGTCGTTGTGCAGCGTTTTTTGCCACACTTTTTCCTTCCCACAGACTTCCCACTGAGGTGCCTTGATACAGCACTCTGGGAACAGCCTATTTGTTAAGAAATTTCTTTCTGTGTCTTACCCTATTGCTTGAGGGTGTCAATGATGGCCTTCTGGACAGCAGTCAGGTCGGCAGTCTTACCCATGATTGCGGTTTTGAGTAATGAAACAGGCTGGGAGTTTTTTAAAGCCTCAGGAATCTTTTGCAGGTGTTTAGAGTTAATTAGTTGATTCAGTTAATTAGGTTAATAGCTTGTTTAGAGACCCTTTTCATGATATGCTAATTCTTTGAGATAGGAATTTGGGGTTTTCATGAGCTGTATGCCAAAATCATCAGTATTAAAACAATAAACGACATGAAATATTTCAGGTGGTGTGCAATGAATCCAGCATGCACCTCTATCATATTGTTCAAATGTTGTAATGCCATAATTAGCTTATACTAAAGTTGTGAATGTTTTAGAAAAAACTTGCTGTTTGCTGCTGTAGATATTACATTTTTAAGTTCTGACTTGGCATTGAGGATAGAGAAGTTATAAAAGGTAATATATTTTTTGTCCTCGCTAACTAAACAGGGTAGAAAATTATCTAAGTACTTTTTGATATTGCAGGTACTGTCCTTAGCCAAAATGACTACCAGAATTAAAATAGATCTTTGCCTTAAACATTGCTGCACATAATTGCTTAGTGTTCTTAGATCATTTCTCAGTAGTTACTATGGTATACTGAAGTATAATTACAAGCATTCCATAAGTGTCAAAGACATTTATTGTCAATTACATTAAGTTTATGCAAAGAGTTAAAAATATTTGTAGTTCCTTTTCAAGACCTCTGCAATCTGCCCTGGCATGCTGTCAATTACAGGACTCTGGCGCAAAATGAACCTATGGGTTAATAACACATTAGTACAGAGTCGACCGTTCTCTGGGATATGTTTTCATGCTAATCAAATGTGCCCAGTTTTAGTGCAAACTGATAATTACCTTATAACGCTAGTTGTGTGGGAATGGGTGAAGTAAAAATAAATTGCTATTATATACCACTAAAAAGGCTGAAAATAGCACCACACTTCCACGGTAACATAATGAGGGTCCCTTCATGCAAACCGAAGCATTGAGAACTTTGTAAATGTACAGACAGTTTATTGGAAATATAGTTTAAAGGACATTACCGTTCATGTATACAGCCAGGCTCCATCTTCGGAAAACAGACTCGACCAGTCGAACGACAAACGCTGTGCTACGTAAGCTGAACTGTGACATGGAGTCTTCCATGGCAAGAAGTTTTGCGGTCATTCATGCAGATCAATGAGCAAGACTTTCAGCTGGCAATGCGAACTAAAATCAAACACAATGTGCTTTCATTTCAGCTCACGTAGCACAGAGCTTGTGGTTTGAGTCTGTTTTCTGAAGATGTATACACGAACGGTAATGTCTTTTAAACTATATTTTTAATAAACTGTTTTACTAACAGTAATATCCTTGCCTGTAAAGCCCTTTTTGTGCAAAGCAATGATGACGGCATGTAACCATGCAGGTAACCATAGTAGGAAGAACAATGATTTCAAGCACCACACTCCTTTTAAAGCTTACAGTCTGTTTAAAACTCAATCAACATGACATAGTGATCTCCAGCCTCGTCCTTGTCAACACTCTCACCTGTGTTAACGAGACAATCACTGACATGATGGCAGCCGGTCTATTTGTGTCAGGGTTGAAATGCAGTGGAAATGTTTTTGGGTGATTAAGTTCATTTTCACGGTATAGAGAGACTTTGCAATTCATGTGATCCCTCTTCATGACATTCTGTAGTATATGCAAATTTTCATCATCAACACTGAGGCAGCAGACTATGTGAAAAGTTGTATTTGTGCCTTTCTCAAAACGTTTGACCACGATTGTACATATTAAACTCATAAGGAACACTGTTATAGCTAATATTATTAGTAGTATTATAATAATTCAACATTTGAACAAGTTGGGACAACCCTTCCCTTACGAAAAATAAGTTTATTCAAGTGTACTATTAGTATATTTATTTTAAACTAAGAATAAGAGAGTATGCTTTCAGTCAAATATTTGTCTAACTCATCAGAGATATACTTAACAAAATTATACTTAAGTATACTTGGCTTATACTGACAAGTATACAGAAAAGTCTAAGTATATTTGGCCTATACTTGTACTTAAAACTTTACTTAAGTACAAGTATAGGCCAAATATACTTAGAGTTTTCTGTATACTTGTCAGTATAAAAACCAAGTATACGTAAAGGTTCTGTATAAGGAAAGAATACTTTTCTTCAATATATATGTATTATATATGTGGTACTATATTAAAGAAAAGTATTATCTTTTGATCAAGATAAGAAAAGTATTTATACAGAATGTTTAAGAATAATTGGCTTGTAGTTGTGCTTACTCTAAAACAATATATTTTTTATTAATTAAAAATTAATTTTTGATTAATAAAGAAAACAGTTATTTTCAATCCGGAGAATATTATCTTGTGAGTATTTATATGTTTAGTCCACTGGTAGTGTATGCGGATTAACGTCAACTCTATTTAAAGTACATTTAAAGGTATTTCAAGTATAAACACTAATACCTAAAAAGAATCCTAGTAGTATACTTTAAAGTGCAACAATAATATATAAACAGTAAACTATTTATATTAAACTATAGTATGATCTACTTAGCCCTATCGCCTAACGACTACAGCCCCATTGACTCCCTATGCAAATTAACAATTGGATGTGCCAAAACTTTCTTCAGTTAAACAAAGAGAAAACTGAAGTCATTGCATTTGGAAACAAAGATGAACTTCTCAAGGTGAACGCATACCTTGATGCTAGGGGTCAAACAACTAAAGATCAAGTCTGGAATCTTGGTGTGATTCTGGAGTCAGCATATTATCTATCTTAAATCAGTATATTATCATCTTAAAAATAACTCAAGAATTAGATGTTTTTTTTCCAGACAAGACTTAGAGAAACTTGTTCATGCTTTCATCACCAGCAGGGTGGATTATTGTAATGGCCTCCTCACTGGTCTTCCCAAAAAGACCATAAGACAGCTACAGCTCATACAGAATGCTGCGGCCAGGAGTCTAAGCAGAACCAGGAATTATGAGCATATCATGCCAGTCCTCAAGTCTCTAGACTGGCTCCCAGTCACATTTAGGATAGTCTTTAAAGTTTTATTACTGGTAATGGCCTAGGACCTAAATACAGTGCAGATATGCTCATTTAATATAAACCCAACAGACCACTCAGATCATCAGGATTACATCAGCTAGAGATACCAAGGATTCACTCAAAACGCGGAGAATCTGCGTTTAGCTACTAGCCGCAGCTGGAACCAGCTCAGATCAGATGTTCTCCGACATAAGTCACTTTTAAATCCAGACTCAAAACACATCTGTTTAGCTAAGCATTTACTGAATGAACAGTGTGCTAAGTCCGAACTGATTGCACTATATTTTTTATGGTTCATTCAGTCTCTTTAATTTCTTAAACTGTACTATTTTCTAATTGTTTTTCATTTTTATTTTAAATTGCTTTAATTTTATCTTTAATCTGTTTTAAATTGTTATGCTTTCCTGTTTATGTAAAGCACCTTGAATTGCCATTGTGTATGAAATGTGCTATATAAATAAACTTGCCTTGCCTTGATGTTAAGTACACTTTAGAAAAGCTTACAAGTATACTTGCAGTATAAAAACTATTAAACCTAAAAAAAGGGCTAGAATTGTATGATG
Organism: Umbra pygmaea; assembly: GCA_016801145.1. Taxonomy (NCBI): domain Eukaryota; kingdom Metazoa; phylum Chordata; class Actinopteri; order Esociformes; family Umbridae; genus Umbra; species Umbra pygmaea. The sequence continues at coordinate 9,313 of JACXGM010026035.1, read as the reverse complement.
CAGATGGCTCAGTGAAAGGCAGACTCGTCACAAGGTCGCAAGTTCAAATCCCATCTGACCCAATATTGTCTGAGCCAAAACTGTCGTGTGTCATTGGGTAAGTAATTGTTCCTAGGTCGTTGCTGTAAAAAACAAATTGATAGTCAGCTTACCTGTTTAAATAAAGGTAAATTGAATATATACATTTTTTTATTCAAGTATATAACTAGTAAACTAGCAGTATATCTATAGGTTCACTAGTAGTATAGTTGCAGAATAAAATTAAAGTTAAATATAAACTATTTTTGTACTCAAACTTTACTATTTTTACACTTAAAGTATACATAATAGTATACTTTTATATACTAAAAAGTGGGCCAATTTAGTCCCAAGAAGTATTAAAGTAGTACACTTATAAGTATACCACTAGTGCATTGATATTAGTATACTTACTATGTAAAGTATACTTGGAAAATATACTTTACTATATAAGTTTACTTAATAAAATTAACTTGAAGTATACTTTTTTTTGGTAAGGGTTCAGCAAACTAATATTATCTATTCGTAGTATTTATGGTTTATCAATATAGAATCACATGCCACTTCATCAAGTACACCTTGCTAATACCTGGTAAGACCCACTTTTGCCATCAAAACTGCCTTAATTCTTCGTGGCATAGATTCAACATGGTGCTGGAAACATTCTTCAGAGATTTTGTTCCATATTGATATAATGCGTCACACAGTTTCTGCAGATTTGTTGGCTGCACATCCAAGGTGCAAATCTCTCGTTCAACCACATCACAAATGTGCTCGATTGGATTGAGATATTGTGACTGTGGAGACGACTTGAGTACACTGAACTTATTGTCATGTGCAAGAATCCAGTTTGAGATGATGTAAGCTTTGTGACATGGCGTGTTGTCCTGCTAGAAGTAGCCATTAGAAGATGGGTACACTGTGGTCATAAAGGGATGGACATGGTCAGCAACAAAACCCAAGTAGGATGTGGCACTTAAACGATGCTCAATTGGTACTAAGGGGCCCAATGTATGCCAAGAAAATATCCCATATAGCATTACACCACCAGCCTGAACCGTTGATAGGCAGGAGGGGTCTTTCCAATTTTCTATGGTTCAAATTTGGTGGGTCTGTGCAAATTGTGTCCTCAGTTTCCTGTTCCTGGTCATTTGCTACTTTAGCGCATCTGCGTCAAGGTTCAATGTGTTGTGCATTCAGAGATGCTGTTCTGCATATCTTGGTTGTAATGAGTGGTTATGTTGCCACATAGAATCATTATTTTCTATATTTGTTTTCCAAATGCAACTTGGTCTAAAGAGTTGTTAAGTTGCAGATGGGTGAGTAAAATAGTTGGGCATACCACTTCTGTCTGGGTAGTGGTTCCCAAACCCCTGGTGGTACAGTAACCAAAAACATTTGGGAACCACTGGAAATAAAACCATAGGTTATTCTTTATTTGTCAGCACGAGAGTGGACAGAATAAACGAAATTGTGGTCTAGATGGAATCTGACCAAAAACAACAACACCACCACCCTAGGAATTTTGCCCAGGGACTGAATTTTACTTCCTAGTTACAAAGTTATCAATACAATTAAGGACACACAGGTAAGCACACAATTAGGCTTAGACAAAATTAAATTTACAAAAGGACAACAGCTTTATTTCCATATTTAAAACAATTTAAAACATTCATATTTTAGGGAGGGAAAAGGGAAGAAAATTATAATTGCTGCTGAGGCTTACCAGTGGGGGAGGGGTCATGTGTGTTGTGAGGGATCCTAGGAAGTCACACGTGAACACACACAGACAGAAAAACAGTGAACACAGCAAAAGACGGGGTAGACAGCACAGCACACACCAAGGGGATACCACCACCCGGACGTCAGCTTGGCTCTCAGCAGCTAAAACAGGGAAGAACAGGGACACTCTATTACAGGGAATTCACTCAACAGAAAGAAAATCACTACCTTATTTTAGCAAATATACCGCGCGCATTATGCACATTTTTATAAACGGCGCACTATATTTGGAGGCGCGTTATATAGAAATTTTATACACAAGATAACTACAGTCATAATTTTTGTTCTGCACTGTTGTTATAGACCAGCTATTCCAAAAGTGGGCTGGGGCAAGACAGGGCTACCACGAATAAGCTTAGCTCTCCTATCGTTTAATGGTGGCAAACCCTCCCTTTCTCTTGCCTGAAGTGCTTGAAAACATATTTAAGAAACAGTATGGGAGATGCTCAAAACCGTAATGATGTGCAGTTTGAACAATCCGTCACAACTCCTTTTATTAGTAACTCGTTCAATTGTGTTGTTAACTTAAAGGTACAAAATGTAGTTTTCCAAAACAATAACAAAAGACGTACTTTGCATTAAAAAAGCAAACATCACTATACCTATAATATATATATTTCTTATTTGTATACTTACATTATCCTAAATGTTTCCACCAACTTTCAAACCCAGAGAAATTTGTAATATAATTTGAAGAAACGGGACGTTTCATTTTGTCTTCCGTCAATGGCGTTGTAACATTCCCCAGTTCCCCTTCCCGAGGACCACAGCTTCCCTATCCTAGACTGCTCAGAACTACAATTCCCATAACTCGGACTCAATCACCCAAACTCTGTACACCTGCTCTCACCCAGTCTGTATTTAAAACTTACACACACCATTGTAAGTACTTATTTTCTTCCTACTGAGCATATATTCTTGGATTGTTATTTTGGCCTGTCCCGTGCATTGTTCTTTCAGTATTGTGTTTTGGATTATCCTCTGTACCTTCGCCTGATCTGTTACTGCCTTGTTTTTGAAAAGCCTGCCTGCCTGAGAACCTGATCTGTGTACCGACCTCCGCCTGTGTTACTGCCTGATTTAGTGTACCAACCTCTGCATGTCTGACTGCCTGCTTTTTGGCTACTACCTGTATAGAATAAACATTATTGTTCTTTTTACCTCTTGGGAGTGATTCGTTACAGGCGTCATATAACCTTTGACTGCTCTAGTTGTTCTAAGTTCCAGGGAACCGCCAAACTTAACGTGAATAAAGTTTTATAATATTTTTAACAATATATTACTTTGTCAGTGAAATTTTTTTTCTGATCGGAAGGTTGACGATAACAAAACCCATGATCCCACGCTACTTCCCGACCTCATCCGAGTGCTATTGTTTTGATTGAGAGACCCCTAGCGGCCAAAAACGACATATTGTAAGTTTAATATAATTTTGTTATAAGTAGCTATACCTCCAGCTCAATACTCAAACAACAACGACTGTTTGTTTTACGTTTTCTAAATTAAATAAATCAAGCGGCTCCTGTAGCATCAAAAAGACATGTTTAATGTAATAATTTATACAGCTATTATGAATTAATGAATTTGTTCTTTATTTATTTAATGCCAATACAGGACACCAGGCACGTCACCAGACTTTCAAAACTCTCGGGCTCAGACAACCTGTGGCATTATAGACGTGTAAACCAGTGTTGAATTATTATAGAGACCATCGGAATTCAAACAGTATGGCTAAACCCTTTAACAAAGCTATGGCTCAACAGATTTCATTTTGACTTAAAAAATAAAATATAACAATTTTATAGTAAACAAAACTCATTGGGTTAGTGCTAGGGGCATTATTCAGCATGATCATACAGTACGAGTGTATGCATGAGTCATACTTTTTCCATACACTATTGCGCACATTGCTCAACAGGTCGGAAACATAATGAGTTTGTTTAAATTATGTTACATATATGTCTTCTTAAAATTCAGATAAATACTGTAGGTGGCACCCAGATTGACATAAAAGCCGACCCGAAGAATAGTCCAGGATAGACTATATGAATCAAATAGCATTCCACTCAAATTACCAGTGATTAATAAGCAGAAAATAAACTTATAAATATGATTGCATTAGGTTGGAACACAATTTAGTCAGCAGCACAAATATCAATGCATTTATTTAGGCTAGATTATGACGCTATTACTGATTAGATGCCTATTATTGTTTGTTGAAAATATTTGTTTGAAGAACAGCATATTTCTCAATGCAATAAACTTTTATTTTTAGCAGAGTTTTACTTTTTATTGGTGTAGCGAGTAACAATCATGCGCTCATCATTTTACACTACATGACACATTCTGTCAAGCTCGGAAATTTGGATTAATACATTTAATTAACATTATTGTAGCTTATGTTTCCCACAGGTAATTAGGGGTGTGTTGATAGGCAAATCATACAGACTGTGCACCAGCACTGACACTAAGAACAAGTGGTATTTGTCAATTGGTATTTACCAGTGTGCAGTGCTTGAAGTGGGAAGAAAAAGGTGCCGGTACTCTCTTGCATTGGCAAATCATTAACATTTAAGATTTCTACAGTGAAAAACAAAAATTGGAGATATTGCTGGTACAACAACAATTTATTTGTTATTTATAACAACATAAATGTATTTACTTAAACAAGTCGTGTGTGTGTCCCTTGACAAACAGTCAAGCCATGAATGTGTTTCGTTACTCACATTACTGTTGACATCAGTGTCATTGACGAAGGTAACATTAAGGTTGGTAGCTGCAGACTCCTCATTGCTAGCAGTTCCGCTCACATCAACCTTCAAGGTCTAAGGGGTTTTAGGTCCACCTGTCACAAAGTTGACCTTTTAGCCTCTGGAAAGGTCATACTTTGACCTACAGTGAAGTGCCCTGTGGTTTTGGACTCACTCCATGGCTACAACATGGATTAATGAAATCCAACATCCTGGATCACTGAATTTTATGTTTCATTAAATATTTATCCCAAAAAAAGAACATATGTATATTTTGTTTATTTGTGTAAAAGCATGTAAACCATGATGAATAAGGCTTTTTAATGCATATTGTCAAGCCTCCAGGGCTCCTGGACCGGTGTGCATCGCTTGGAGGCCATACAAACTAGTCAACATCAAAATGCTGCACCCATTTCTTAAAATATTTCTATACGTTTTTGAAATCCCAGCTATTTCAAATGTGTAACGTCTTTAGTAAAAAAGATGTCTACAAAACATGACTGACTTTGCGGCGTCATAGCTCCGACTGTGTTCTTTTCATCTGATCTTCCTCTTTCCAACAGTACCAACGTTAGAACGTTGGGAGACTGTAAAGGGTTTTAATTAACGTTAGTTAGAAGCTCATGAAATGTAGCCAATGTTTCTGGTTGGCCTTGGACCTCTGTTGAAATGTCTGCCTCTTGCACATGCATTCTATTAGTACCTTCCTAAAGCCAGGCTAGCATAACGACTTCAAAAAGACACACTTCTTTTTAGTTTCTAGGTTTTCAGCAGTGAAAAATATATTACGGTCAGGCGACAGCATTTTCTAACTAGTGTCCGTAAAGAATCAAACTTTTGATAGGGTGGGCTGACTGATTCGACAAGAGATCTGAAGTAAGTCACGTAGTGCCCTCTGGGTAGTTTAGTGTGACGTCCAGCCCTGATGGGCTGCGATTAAGGACTTCCCTTTGTTTTGTTAGGTCGTATGTCTCTTGTTCCTAGTGTGCGTGTATTTTGTTCTTCGGTGTTTTCAGTATTTATTACGGTGGTTTGGTTGGTCTGTTTATTTCCTCATGTGTCCTTATAGTTACTACCCTGTGTGTTCATAGATATTTCTTTTGGTATTTGATTACTCCCCTATGTGTTTTGTAATGTTTTTCTCCCTCTAGTGCCTCTGTCGTGTCTTACGGGTTCTCAGGTCGGTGACGTCATTGTTAGTCCTGGTCCCCAGGTGTTTCCCATTGTGTCTAGTTAGGTGTAGTATTTCAGTTGGGTGTTTGGTCTTGTTCCCTTTCGTCATTGTTTAATGTACGTGTTCATGTTGCGTGGTGTTTGGGTTTCGAGTGTACTACCTACTGTTTTGCCCCTCGTGGCAGTGTTTGTTTCTGAGTATTCTGGTAATTAAACCACGTTTGATTGCATCTCCTTCGCGCTTGCCTCTATTGTGTTTACACCATGGAAAAGGCTCGTTAAAGATTGACCGACCATCAACCGACGAGACAGTGAAGGAGTAGCCAATGACCCAAGAAGAGCTTTTCCCTCTCTCTCGGGGGGATGTTTTTTGGGGGTTGCTGGCTGCTTACTCTTCTTACGCCATGGAGAGCGAACAGTTGACGGAGCGAGTTCGTCTCGCCTCCATGTGGGATGTTGATATCTCCGACAAGGAGGATTCCCACATGTATGTGGAGGAGGAGGACGACACGGCGGGGCTATACCTCAGGGTCATATTAAGGGTCTCTGAGTGGGCCGCGGTCAAGCACCTCTACGGTGGAGAGGAGAGTTCGGAGGAGGACGAGGACTGTGACTTCTGGGAGGAGGAGGAGAAGGAGCGGGAGATACCCCCCCCGAATGGACGAGAAGGGCTATTCAGAGGACACCACCAAAGCCGACTCCACTGCAGCCCTGGATGGCTTCTTCTCCTTCGGGTAGGGCTTCTCTGTATCCCAGCAGCTTCCCTAGTGTACAGGATAGCTGTACTCCCCCCGCTAGCTCCTTCAGAACCCCTAGCATTGAGGCTACCTCTCCCAGCTTCTCTAGGTCACAGGCTACCTCTGCTAGCTCCAGCTCCCCACTTAGCTCCTCTCACTCTCTGGCTAGGTTCCCCAGCATACAGGCTACCTCTCCTAGCTATAATGTTGAAGCCCCCCATACTCAGGTGTAGGGCGGTAGTCCACATAGGGCCCCCCCGTCTGAGTACCAAGTCTTCTAGCTTGGTACTCAGACGGGGGGCCCTATGAGTACCAAGTCTTCTAGCTTTTAGGCTAGTTTATATAGTCCCACTAGCATTCAAGCTAGTATTAGCAGCCCAGCTAGCTCACAGGGTAGTTCTTTCTCTGGCTCCCAGGCAGGCTATGCCTCTAGCTCTCAGGCTAAACCTCGTAGGGCCTCTGTTACTGCCCCTAGGGCGCCAGTTCCTGCCCCTAGGGCGCCAGGTAGTACCCTTAGGCCCCTAGTCCCTGCCCCTAGGGCCCCCCTTCCCAAGATGGCTGCAGACCCAGGTTTTGAGAGTGGGGAGGAAGAGGAGATGCCTGCACTCCTAAGCGGGTCCTCGCCCTCGGATGTGGGGCTGCCTCTCCTCAGGATGGCGTCTCGCCACCTTCAACTCCAGCAGTCTGCCCACAGCCTCCAGCAGTCTGCCCACAGCCTCCAGCAGTCTGCCCACAACCTTCAGCGGTCTGCCCACAGCCTCCAGCGGTCTGCCCACAGCCTCCAGCGGTCTGCACACAGCCTCCAGCGGTCTGCACACAGCCTGTAGCAGTCTGCACACAGCCTCCAGCGGTCTGCACACAGCCTCCAGCGGTCTGCACACAGCCTCCAGCGGTCTGCACACAGCCTCCAGCGGACTGCACACAGCCTCCAGCGGTCTGCACACAGCCTCCAGCGGTCTGCTCTGCGTCACCTATGCCTGAGCCCCTCCTGGCCACGGACCTGGAGGTCCTACTCCTCCCTCCACCGCCAGGTTTCGAGGAAGACGCCTCCTGGGAGGAGTCCGGAACCCCTGCTCAGCCATCGCTGACGTCTGGACCCCCTGTTCAGCTGCCGCTGTCCTCCGGACCCCCTGCTCAGCCGCCGCTGTCCTCCGGACCCCCTGCTCAGCTGCCGCTGTCCTGCGGACCCGTCGCTGGCACCGCTGTCCTGCGGTCCCCCGTCGCTGACGCCGCTGTCCTCCGGACCCCCGTCACTGACGCCACCGCCCGACCTCCCAGACACCCTCCCGCCAGGGCTCCCAGACACCCTGCCGCCAGGGCTCCCAGACACCCTGCTTGTGCCGGGTCTCCCAGACACCCTGCTTGTGCCAGGTCTCCCAGACACCCTGCTTGTGCCGGGGATCCCAGACACCCTGCTTGTGCCGGGGCTCCCAGACACCCTGTTTGTGCCAGGGCTCCCAGACCCCCTGCCACCAGGGCCCATCGACCTGCCTTTCCCCGGGCTGCCTGAACTGCCTTTCCCCAGGCTGCCTGAACTGCCTTTCCCCAGGCTGCCTAAACTGCCTTTCCCCGTGCCCCCCTCTGTCCCTCCTGACCCCGGGCCACCCTATGTCCCTCCTGACCCTGGGCTGCCCTCTGTCCCTCCTGACCCTGGGCTGCCCTCTGTCCCTCCTGACCCCGGGCCGCCCTCTGTCCCTCATGACCCCGGGCCCTCTGTCTCGCTAAACCCAGTGTTGTGGGCTTGGGGGGGTTCTGTGACGTCCAGCCCTGATGGGCTGCGATTAAGGACTTCCCTTTGTTTTGTTAGGTCGTATGTGTCTTGTTCCTAGTGTGCGTGTATTTTGTTATTCAGTGTTTTCAGTATTTATTACGGTTGTTTGGTTGGTCTGTTTATTTCCTCATGTGTCCTTATAGTTACTACCCTGTGTCTTCATAGATATCCCTCTTGTGTCCTGTGTTACAGGTATTTGATTAGTTTTGTAATGTTTGTCTCCCTCTAGTGCCTCTGTCGTGTTTTACGGGTTCTCAGGTCGGTGACGTCATTGTTAGTCCTGGTCCCCAGGTGTTTCCCATTGTGTCTAGTTAGGTGTAGTATTTCAGTTGGGTGTTTAGTCTTGTTCCCTGTCTGGCAATGTTTAATGTACGTGTTCATGTTGCGTGGTGTTTGGGTCTCGAGTGTACTACCTACTGTTTTGCCCCTGGTGGCAGTGTTTGTTTCTGAGTATTCTGGTAATCAAACCACGTTTGATTGCATCTCCTTTGCACTTGCCTCTATTGTGTTTACACCATGGAGAGGGCGTGTGACATGTAGTTTATGTAACGTTAGGATCATTACCAATCTTTCTGACACCGATGCTTTCTCTGTCAGTGGTTACGCGAGACAAAGTGCAGGTACGCTTAAGAGTGAAATGTAGTGAGTACCGCCCCACTTCGAGCACTGCCGGTGTGCATAAAACGGTCATACAATCGTTTGATTAATCCCACTTTTTTGCATATGCGCATTCTTAATTCTCTTCATATAAGTACAAATGTAGGATTTTTTAAACACAAGCTTGATAATATATACAGACACTAGTTACAGATTTTTTTCACCAGTGAGACTGAGCTATTCAGACAAGAAAAAATTGTTTAAATGTATAGGCCTGTATGCATAAGCGTAAATTTAGGGTGGGACGGTAGGGACATGTCCCCACCAATGTTTAGGAAACATGTAATTGTCCCCACCAATAATTGCGATTCTAAACATATTTTTTTCATTCTGTTAACTATTTCTGCTCCACAATTGGTTCACTCTCTCAATATCAGCGTTACTCCTGATTGGCAGGAGAGCGCTGATCACAATGTGTACCAGCC
>JACXGM010026034.1:0-15046 GCA_016801145.1 Umbra pygmaea | reverse complement strand
TCCATTTCATGAACTTCAACTTTTGACCTTTTAACTGTTAATATGACTTTTTACATTTTAAACGTTTTATCCAATTTTAACCATTTTAAAATATTCTTAAGACACTAACATTTTCTTACTACAATTAAATTGTTTTAATAACTGTTGTTTTTAACTATTTATATCTAAATGTCTAAATTATATTTAGCCAGGGCTACACATGTAGGGACCCTCAGTATGCTACCGTGGAAGTGTGGTGCTATATATTTTTACTTCATCCATGCCCTTACAACTAGCGTTATGAGGTAATAATCAGTTTGCACTAAAACTGGGCACATTCGATTAGCATGAAAACATATCCTAGAGAACGGTCGACTCGTGACCAATGTGTTATTAACCCCTAGGTTCATTTTGCGCCAGAGTTGTCCTTTAACAACTGAAGATGGTTGCCGTACAGACCTGGCAGAACATCACCAGAGAACTGAAGTCTATTGTAGTAATGGGTCACATATTAAGCAACCAAATATTAAACATAATGTATTAATAGCCACAATAACATCCTTGCTTTGAAGTAGCAAGGACTATTTAAGATGTGTTTCTATTTGTACACAAATACAGTATGTATATATATTAAGCTGTAACTGAAATTCTAGCTGAGAATTTATATTTTAACCTTTTATATTATGGAAACGAAAATGCTTACCTTCCCAATATTTGCAGATGCAGGATAACACTGTGTTTTATTAAGTAAGCTCTTAAATAACAACAAGAAAATAGCTCTAGGCAAAGAATATATACAGCAATGGCACAGAGACATGGTGCACAATCAAGCAGAACACAATGACCAACAGCCCAGATACATATAGGGGTTTAATGAGTGAACACGGTGGGCATAATAGATGTCCTCTTGGGATGTTGAGGTGTTGTGCTCAGGAAGGTGGCTCAATAGACCAGTGACTCTGATCTCTGGAGGAGGATCTGGATTTGTGACAGACACTAAATAATTGGCTTATTTTTATGAAGAACTATTAGGTTGTGAGTTTGAAAGTTCATGACAGTGAGAATGACAATGTCATCATATCAACTATATAGACATCAAGAGAAGAGTGAATTGACCACTAGACAAAACTGGTAGACATGGTGACAGAATCCTAGTTCCATCAAAAGCAATGTCTCTGAAAGACTATTGGTGCATCACCCTCTAATATTACCCACGTTTGGAAACCGACTTCTTAAATTTAAATTAAGGATATTAAAGGTTAATAAGGCACTCAAATTACACCCCTGCATGTTCCAAAACAAGATGTCACAATTCACGCCATAGACCAGGAAAATCCCTTACACAAAACTAATTTAATATCCATGAACCAGTGTTCCTCCCTGGGAATACAGTAGATTCATTTCATGTGACATTACATAATGTACAATTTTGAGAAAGTACATGTTTGTGGGTAAATATCCTATTACCCAGCAAAGTTTCCACTTTAGCACCTGACATGTTTTAAGCCTCTGAGACTATAAAAAATAAAGTGTAGCTATACTTCCTGACTCATCATTCTCTGGGCTAGTAACAGGCAGTCTACACAGGCACAACTGCTTTTTCTCACTCTGTTATTGTAGAAGTCACTTTTGTGGAGAATGTGTTTTTATTAGAACTGACGTTTTTTTTCCTTCCATAATAAAATACAGTCTTTCATAGGGAAACTGCTGTCAGCTTTGACTTTCTTAATTACTTATTGCAATTGGAGATGTTATTTTCCATTCATTTCTTTTAATTTGGATAAGCCTAAATTAATACAAATAAATGGAAAACGTATTTATTATTTTATTATTATAAAAATATTTACTATAATTGATTTTTTAAATGTATGATTATTTCATGACAGAACATGAAATAATTAATACTTCAAAACACATAAGTGTTGCTAGAGGAAAGCAGTTCTGTATGAAACATCACACCAGTATTCCATCACAGCATTGTTAGATACTGATCACAATTTATTAATCAATACATAAAGTGTTAATAAATCTATTGAACAGAATCAGGGGATAACAGCATATGAATCTCCTCATGTTAATGTAGTGTGGAGGTGGAAGGGAGAACAGTTAAAATGGTCAGTCACAACTCATTATTATTTAGCTTTTACAATTAAAAGAAGGAGAATCAATAAAACTGATTTTATTAAGCCCTTTTTAGAACAGTCGTTGTCACAAAGTGCTTTGACAGACACCCGGCCTAAAACCCCAAAGAGCAAGCAACAACAAGTGATGCTCAGTGGCAAGGAAAAACTCCCTAGTATGTGGAGCCTAGGAAGAAACCTAGAGAGAGGCCAGACGTAAAGGGTTGGGAAGTCCCCTTCTGGCCAGGGACAATGGGATGCGTTCTGGAAAAGTACAGCTGGAGTCACCAGGCAGAAAATGTGATCACCAACAGCAGTGATGTGGGTGACAGCAAAATGAGGTTGGCACAGGACAGAGAAAGGAAAGAGTCATCAGGCCATGTGGTCCTGAGACATGTTCCAAGGGTTTGGGTCCTCCTATTATCAACATGACATCAGAAACAACATGACATCAGAAACATTAGAATGGGAATGCCTCAGAATAACCCTAGTCCCCCGGCACTATTGCAGCTTAACATCTGGGGACTGAGAATCCAAGCATCCATTCTTACAAGCAAGCAACTCTGCAATCTATTGATGATCATTTGAGCAAACAACAAAAATCACCTCTTAGTCTACTGCATGTTGAACCAATTGAAGTCATTGCCATGGTAAATCTACTGTGTATACAGTTGTATGCAAAGCTTTAGGTACCCCTGGAAAAATAATATTTGACCTGACCTCTGCATGGTATGAAGTTAAGCATGCCACGTTTTTATGTAATTTAATACAGGATTATGATTTATGTGCATACATTATATATTTAAAATAATAACCAAATGTGAACATGACACATGCAAACATTTGGGCACCTTTTTTGACAATTCTTCATTTCTTTTAAAAAATATGCTTACTAAGGCCTACTGTAGTAAGGTTGATTCACTAATTTGGGCTTCAATTAGTGAGGTGAAGTCAATTCCAGTGTTAAACTATTACTCTGAAGGAGATACCTTCTAATCTATCAGTGAAGGTTGTTCTTCCTGGTTTCAACAACCATGGGCTCCTCTAAGCAGATGTTTCAGCAACTAAAGTTGCCGGTTTGTTTCCTGAGTGGGCCAAATGTTGTTGTGTTCTTGAGCAAGACACTTTAAGGTTCTCCAGTAAATATCCCTGTACTTACTGTAAGTTAGTCTCTATAAGAGCATCTTTTAAATGACTGAAATGTAATGTAATTTCAACAGAAACATTATCAAGACATGGAAGTCACATGGTTCAGTTCAAGTCAAAGCACAATCTGGAAGACCAAGAGAAATATCATGCAGACTTACATATATCACACAGAACTGGTCAGATCTGCACAACAGAACTCACAGGTCACTACAGAGGACCTACAGAAAGGTTTAGCTGACACTGGAGAAGTTGTTCACAGGTCCACAGTACATTGTACCTTACACAACAAGTATCTAATGTATACAAAAGAAAACCTTGACAAGCCTAGCTAATGTGCTTGTGACTGATGAAATTAAAATGTAACTGTTGGGCCACAACCAAACAAAACACATTTCGGGAAAAAATAAGAAAAAAACCTTGCCAACTGTTAAGCATGAGGGTGTTGTGTGGCAGTCAGCGGAACTGATAATATTTTGAGGGTGAAACAAAAAATGGGTTTATTTAAATATCAACATATTCTATAACTAAATTTTAAAAGTCAATCCGGACAATGAACCTAAACAGAGGTTTTACTGTATATGTCAGCAAGACACTGATCCAAGACGTACTGTAAACCAACCATGAAATATTTACAAGAAAGAAGGAAACGGTTTAGGTGTGGCTTTCTAACGCCCCAAACTTGAATACTAATGAATATCTGTTGGGAGATCTCAAACATGTAGTGCATGCAAGGACACCCAATATTCTTTCTGAGCTGGAAGAGTTCTGTCAGGAAGCGTGGGGAAAGAAATCCTGTCAAGACTGAAAAGATTTCTAGCTGGCTGAAAAAAATGAAAGCAATTAGAGTATTTTAGGAGATGTTACCAGCTACCACAGAGTGTCCAAAGGTTTGCACAAACCATGTAAAATTTGTTAAATATTTTGAATCTATGGAAAATGTAAATATGTATTAATCTTTTATAAACATTTGCAGAAGAATGGCCTGTTTCACATTGTACCATGTAGAGGTATGGTCAACGTCTGTTCACAAAAAGATTCATTTCAAAATTATTTTTGCGTTATACTTTATATTCAAAGGTTTCATGATGTGTAAGTTGATCACACCGGTGAAAAGTGTGATCAACAGCCAATACTTTATCTCGGCACTGTAGATATGTTATACCGTGTGTAAATAAGGAAATGGAACCCAGTGTGCATTAAGGTTCTAAATGTGTGACATGTTTATTCCAGATGCACCCCGGACATGGAGGTGATCTTAAACATCCCATGTGAGCCCTGGATCCCCATTTAGATGTGTGAGAGACAAGACGTTAGTTTTCTGGAGACTTATTGGCACTCACCCCAGAATGTTGATTACATTAAGTGTTCTCCTTAATCCAAGTACATCATTGTGATACCATTTTTTCTTCACCAATAAACATGTCTTTCTAATAAATACCATGGTTCAAAATTCTTTGAAAGGTGACGGAACGTAGGGATTGTAGCGAAACGTTTTTTTTTCATGTGGAAGCAGAATTTTCCTAAAACATCTCCAATCGATGTTTATATGTGGGTTTTAATTCAGCAATCATTTAGGGTATATAACTGCCAGTTGAATACCCCTGATTTAGGGTATATAACTGCCAGTTGAATCTTAATAATTGTTCAATATCACATTATTCAGTGTGCCTATCCTCAGAAATGCATTTTCAGTATTAGATATGTTTCATTGTTTGCTTTTTAAATTTAAAGTACCTAACCACCTTTTTCCCCTCTCCTTACAAATCTCTTTAGACCCTGTGCCTGTAGTTTTGGGAAGTTTCTGACTGTAATTTACTTAAGTGTGGGAAAGAAGCTGACTTTATAAACAGTGCAGTGCTTTCATCAGGCCATTGTACGGCTGACTAGTTTGATTACTTATTTTGTTGTATTTGGAAAAGATTCAGCCAAGCCTCAGAGAATACATTTTCCTAGTAGAGAGCGCTGGTCTGCGGCTAGGGGTGTGACCTCTACCCTCTCAGAGTGCTAAAGGACACAACACATTTACTGATGTGTGTTTGTAAACCTAATGCTCTTCTAAAACTGAAACTATACAGCAAATGTTTAAAAGGGAATTTAATGGAAACATCTAAACAGAGCACGTTAATGTACAGTACATGGGTCATTGTTTCATAATTCTGCAAGCCATTACTGTACTGTTGTTCCCTCATGGCAGTTACAGTGGATGGTGCTCCTGCTGTCAGCCACTCTGTGTTATGTTTTGGTTGCCCCATGGACTGCCCCCATGGTTGCCCCTGTCAGCTTATAGATAACTCAGCTCCATCCCAACAACACACACAGGACACCTATTATTCATTAGTGTCTGTATTTAGTTCCTGCTTGTTTTTTGTCATTTGTACCTTCAGTATGTAGCGTATTTGTGTTCTGTAATATTTACATGTATTTTAAATCTCCTCATAATCCTCATATAATCATAAAAAATGTTCTATTGCTCTTTCGCAATTGTCTCCCATTACTCCTGACATTGTTACAATTACCAATCTCAGGTTGTATAAAATGGCTTCTTAGTAACAGCACCCACTTGGGTAATGCGTGGCAGCCATTTTGCACCAGAATGCTCACCACACACTAGCACCCATCCTAAGGAAAATGAGAATGGCTTTCTTCTGCAACCAAGTTAAAATGTTCTCCATGTAGAAACATACATACATTCATATATATATATATATATATATATATATATATAAATGCATACGTTGTAATGCCAGAACCAGAAAGGTTTTTCAAACATTAACCACTTCCCCAACAACAGATCAGCTAAATGTTGGCACCACTGTAACAGGATGTAATCAAGCTCTGGTGTTTCATTATGATCAGTATAGTAACAGAAGAATACCTGGTTGTAGTGTTGCTGTAGGAATCTAGGATTACTCCAATCAATTTAACCCTAACGCACACAAACTCACACACACTGCACGTCATTCAATCCATCTCGTTATAAACCCTAAGTCATCAGGCATGATTGATCATGAAAGATCAATCATGAATTAACACTGTAATCATTTGGATGACAATTTATTTTAAACCTCATGACATAATTTTGAGAGGTTGCTATAAGCTATCCTAGAAAAATACTGTATCTAGTTAGCTTCACTTCATATTGGTGGTATATGGCTATTTAGTTAACATCAACACTAATAACAACCAGCATCATGTTCTGCCTGTTACCTCAAAAATCAAGCAAACTCCACTTGTTCCTTTTTAACTGTCAAAACATCCAGACACCCTGAGTCCTCTGCATTGCTGCCAGTGTTCTGGGCCACCTTTGAAACGCTGTGAGGCCAGACTGACAGGAACGACTAGTGTTGGAAATGTAGAAACATCCGGTGTAGTGGATAGAATGGCACTTGGAAGCAGGCATAACTAAACACTGAGCTAATGAATTTGGAAGACGTCATTTTAATGTCTTTTCAACCAGAAAGACATAGTTCCATGTAAATTCAACATCCTTTGCTCAGTGAATTTATAAACACTGAGAATACAATAAGTCTAGCTTAATGGAGTGAAGGCACATTTACTTTAGCTAAACTTGTGCTTGACCATGAAATCTGAACCACAAATGATGGATCAGTAGAGGATGTAACAGAAATTGGTTGGCTGACATGGAAGTCGCCTGTCCAAGTAGTCTAAATCAACACTTACTGGCTGGGACAGATCCAGCAAATGGGACCCTTCTGGCCTTGGACACATTTGAAGTCAGTGTGACAGTCAGAGGCAGCATAAGTGGGACCCAAGCCAAGTCACACCAATCGAGAACGTTGGGGGGCACAGATGGCTCAGTGGTTAGGGAGTCAGACTTGTAGTCGGAAGGTTGCTGGTTTGATTCCCAACAATGCCAAATTGACGTTGTGTCCTTGAGCAAGGCACTTTACACTAAGTTGCTCCAGTGGAATGTCCCTGTACTTTCTGTAATTCTGGATAAGAGCATCTGCTAAATGACATACATGTGAATGTTTTGTGGTAAATGATTGTCAAAGCAGCATATGAATGGACATCAATGATATATTATTAATAAGTGGAGGAATTTGCTATATCAGACATAATTTATCATTGATAAAGTGATGGTATGTTACTTTAAGAAGCTAATGAGGTTAGAAGATTTTGCTTCTTTCTCAGCTGTGTGGGAGGCAAAGTAGAATCCAAGGATCACAGTTTCAGAACAGCAGAGTCTAGTGAAATCATGGAGGTTATCAAGCTCAAAATCAACCGTTATACCCCATCCCCTTTTTAAAAAGGGCTTTGGAAGTTTTGTTCAAAAGGCCTTACTGAGTCTAGCCTAAACATTACAGTGCCTGAACATTGCCAATCATTATTGAAATTATAATTGGAATCATTTGTTATGATGATATTAAATAAAAAATGAACTTTTTGGCCATTCACATCGTTGGAATGTTTTGGGACTACATATGGTGGTGGATCATTGATATTTTGGGGTTGCTTTGTTATTAAAGATCCAGAGATTCTTCTTATGATTGATCGCATAATGAATTCCTTTAAATACCTAGTATATCATTTAATTTGCCCCCAAAAAACCTGTGGTCAATCCACAAGTGCAAAGCTAAGAGTGTTAAGATCATAAATGTGATGCATGGAGGAGAGTTCCAAGATCCCTACAACCTAATCATAGGAAGAGGCTCAGTTATGTTGTCCAATCCAGCAGAGGTGTCACAAAATATTGATTCTAGGGTTTTCCATAATTTTCAAACCTCATACTACTCAATAAACTCATTTGTGTATTATTACTTTGTTGAAATAGAAGTATAAGGCTCCGTTATGTTTACACAGAATATGACTGTACACAGAATATTGTTTGTGTTCGTTTTTTGCATTTACTATAACTCAATTTAATGAAGGGTGCCAATACTTCTGAAATTGATTGTTTTTCGAATAGGCTAGTCATACAGGGGTCATCAGGCACTCTCAACCTCCTGGAAAAATTTTAACACAAACATCGGTTGCAAATTGTTACCTAATTTTATTTTTAGGTAATCTTAAATTGTATTTTTTCTGTGTAGGGCCATGAAGTAAATTGTCTGCTGCATAATATTTGCAGACGGGAACCACTTACAACACATATCTGAAGTAGCTTAGCATATACATTATGGCTACGTACTGTAGGAATCTGCCTTTGAGTGTGTGTTTGTGTGTAATGTATGTGTGTGCGTGCAGCTTGTATGTGACACGAGTGAAAGACAGAGAGAGCAACCCTTGATTCCACTCTTAAATTTTTAACAAGGTTGTGGAGCTTTACAGGCTGTTGCCATGACTCCATGGGGTATACTGTTACAGTGCCCCATCAGCTATTCTTTACAAGTCTAACAAAACTGATTGATACATTGGAAGCTTGCCTATATTACAAGACTAGGATGACAGCTCGCACACATCTCCGCGACGCGCGAAAACTTTAGTACAAGGTAAAGTCCGCGCTTTGTTCTGCGATGGAGAATACTGGACAAAATTAGAAGATTCATGGCTTCAGTTGTGAGTAAATTACTGACAATTCTGTGTTTCATAGTCCTCCTTTTTTGTTTTGGAGAAGTGTGTTTCTAAAGTATTAACTTCTTATATTAGGCTAATTACATGTCCTATATAATGAATTTGTCTCTTGATTATATTGAATACTTTATTCTTCCTATTTAAGGGATGTTCTTTACCTTTTCGCTAATATGACACACACCCAGCGATGGGGTAAGGATACTTTGCGGAGACGGGCAAGTACTCCAATCCCTTCTTCTCATCAGCCCGGGCCGAGAGGGAGAGATCCAGCGTCAGAACCCTATCACCCGCCGCTCGGCCAGTCCGCGTCCTACCATCCCGGGGACAAGTCTCTCCACCTCCGCGCCAACTGGTCGTCCGATGAGTCGGACGATGACTCGGATGGCTCAGGAGCAGAGTGTTTGTACCGCGTTGTTTTGTTAGGAGATCACGGTGTTGGAAAGTCGAGTCTTGCCAATATATTTGCAGGCATCCAGGAGAAGGAGGCTCACGACCCTACTGGAGGTGGGTTTTTTACTATTAAAATATTATTCCTATTTTTAATCTATTAGGCTATTTTTGTCCACAACTATTTATTCTTTTTTTCAGTAGCATAACTATTCAGAAACTACAGTATCACCCACCATTCTCTGTTCATTAATATAATGAACATTTACAAATTACTTATACAATTAGTTAATGCATTTATGCATCTCTTCAAAACGACAAAAAGTAGGCCAATGGTTTCTGACATTGCCCTGGTCATGATAACCTTGGCTAACCTGTCACAACTATATTGATTAAACTTTTGTAACTCTCACATATAGTAGCTCGTAAACGACGTCAAAGCATTTATAGTCAGCATGTATTGACCCACCCATTGATTTTGTCGTCTAGCTGTGCTGTTTTGTGATTTGTGGATTCAGTTTATCGTTTGTGAACCTCTACATTTTCTGTCTCAACAGTTTTTATTATCACGTAATTAAGGAGCATTTTCTAAATAAATAATGAAAACAATTTGTGCTGATAGGTTAGCATAGGTTCATTTGTAGGGTCACGTGGGTTCATTGCTTCTATAGAATATGTTTCCCAATGTGTGTCCTGTTCCTCTTAGTGCCCCTAAATAGGAAAACGTTTTCCTACAAAAACTGAGCTGCCACCAAGAATAAGGTTTCCTTTGTTTGAGTTACATCACACCTTATAAGCCTCTAAATATTACTGTAAAAGTATAGCTATATTCCAAAATCCATAAATCATTGTGTAAAAGAATCATAAAGTCAAAACATACAGTGAGAATACTTACAATGCTCTGAAAACTGAGCCATATGGCAAAAAGAACTGTAAAAACATTGTAACTAGATAAGTAGTTTATCTAACTTTGGTTATGCTAATATCAGTAAAATGTATTGTCTTACTAAGCAGAAGTCCCGGGTTCAATTCCTGTAACCACTGTTCTAATGTCTAGACAAAATCAATTCTTCATAGGACGTTAGGACATGTAGCTGTTTAACTGAATGTTTGTAGTCTATGTGTAACTTACATGTAGCTGTTTACCTGTACTCTATGTAACTTAATGTCACCTTACACCTTGCGCCTTATCTTGGCCAGGTCGCGATTGCAAATGATAACAGGTTCTCAATCGATTAACCTGGTTAAATATAGGTTAAATAAGATTTTTTTTAAATTTATCAATCAATATTTAGGCTACATACTGTTTATTTCTCTTAAGCAATTTATTGGTTGAGAGACATTCTGCAATTGTTTCAAATATGTTTGTTTTTTGGACCACTTAATGGTAATTTAAAGTCTGCCCCAAACAATTCATGTCACTCTCTTAACATCCATATTCAGCTTGAAGAACCTCTTCCATTCTATCTTAAATCAATGTCTGTTTGACGAACCCTTACATTGGGTTTTTCATTCGAACACCAGACCATATGTTACGATAAGTGCATCACATTGTTTCATTACACATTCACAGTTTTTTTCTTCAGTTTTTCTGTTATTAGTGTTATTATGTCATATCTTATTTTCTTACTATAAGGCTCTGTTCAAATTAGCAGACTGTGACGGGAATAGTAGAGACAGCCTAGCTGAATTTTGAGTGTCTCCAGTGTTGTGTAGAGACTCATCAGTTGTCAGATACGCTGTGTGTCAGAGAGATCTGCAGTTGTGAGGTCACTGTTTGACTGGCAACCCCCAGTCACCCAGGACTCTCTCTGTTTGTTTGTGTTTCTGTATGCATTCCATTTAACTGATATTGTTTACACATTCTCTAAAAAGTGTGCTAGTTTTGAAAACTATATACCCTGGTCAAGAGTAATGCATTATACAGACAACAAGTGCCATTTTGAGACATTCTCATTTGTTGTTTTTTGTTAGCAACTTTTGGACACTGACAACCTGAACTTGATATGGGCTCCCCAATAAGATCGTGTATACAGTACAGCTAGATAATGAAACTGCTGGATAGTTACACTGCTTAAAAATGATGCTACTAATCTGTAATGAGGTCAAGTTAAGTGACTATGACAACCATCATTTAGTTGCATGGTTTTCTAAAAAAACCTTTTCAAAGTATTATGTGTGATTTGCGTAATGCAACAACATGTGCGGACACTGACAGACTCCCACAACAAAGAGCTGCAGGGACATTCCTAAACAGTAGGCTATCCTTCCCAATGAGTGCCAAGTTGAATACCAAATAGTAGAGGATGTCTGTTATATTCTGGAAGAGTAGCAGGATGTGCAGACTTAAGGAGGTTTTGCTTATCTGGGCTGGGTTGAGATGTTCACACTGCTGATGTTCATGTGTATACAGTAGAGTACTAGCCAAATGTCTAAAGCAAATGGAAAAAAATCAAGCACTGAATTTGCTTAAAAAAAGCATCGATTCTCTTAGGTATACTTTTGTGCTTTGTGTTTTTATAAGATCTGCTGGCAGATTTCTTCAAGCATCTTGGAGAACTTGGCACAGTTCTTCTACAGTAGGGCTATTCAACTCTGTCTCTCAGTTCCACTCCATCTTTTCATTGCAACTCGGTAATCTGGGACTAATTTAGACCTGGTACACCAGGTGGGTACAATTAAGGATAAGGTAGAACAGAAAACGATCGAGCTCTGGCCCTCGTAGTGTAACAGTTGAATACCCCTGTTCTACAGACTTTGGCTGTCTCGCTTGCTTCTGTCTGTCCAGGTAATCCCAGAAAATGATGTTGCGTTCAGGGCTCTGTGGAGGCCATACCATCTGTTTCAGAACTCCTTGTTCTTCTTCTGGTTGAAGATGGTCCTTATTGACCTTTGCCGTGTGTTGTTGTCCTGGTCCAGCATTAAGGATCTAGGGTGCCTACAGTATGACTTCTGGACGGTACTGTGTGTGGGACTAGTCACTGACTGGTTTTGTCATTTCTAGTTTTATGTAACTTTGATTCTCACCACTGACAGCAACTGAACTGTTCTTGAAAGGGACTCCTTGGTTGGTGTATTGTTTTAGGAGGACAAAATTAAAATGACATGGATATTACAACGTGTGCCATATAGGCACATTACTTGTTTGCTTATACACAGGTTCTGACAAACAGTAGTCCATCATTTCAACTTCACATAAGATAATTGGTCCTTGTCTGTGATGGCTTTTACGATAAGGATGATGTTGAAAGTGAAAAATGTAACAATCGCTTCCTTCTTGGTCAAAGTGTGTTTTAGTCTTGCTGTCATAATGGGGTCTATTCAGACTAAACTAGACTCAGTTCAGTGCTTCTTTCCACAGCTTACCTTCAATGGCCGTCATATGGAAGTTAGTGAAAATATAATAGCACTGTAGCACTTTTTAAAGCTAGTAGGATACACACTTCAGTAGAGTTATCGTGGCAAGTTTTTTCAAATGTGAAAGATTTCTTGGATGTGAAAAATATTTAGCTATTTTGCAAAATCTTTGTTAAGAAGAACAGATAACCTTAAAATGGACATTGCATAAATAATTCATAATAAGAAGCTCTCAGTGTCCTGAAATCTGTTCTCAGTTATTGTGATGTTTTTTGTCATTAATATTCCGACTGTCTTAAATTAAACCTGTTTTTCCCCTTACATCAGGACTTTACTCAGAAAGGACATGATTAATAATTAATAATAATAATAATAGTAATTTTCCCAGTGGTTAGTAGGTGAGCATCAGCTATGCCACTGAGGCTATCAACAATGAGAAGGAAAAGGATGTATACAGCTGTTGTTTTATGCAGGTATAAAGCCAAGGTAGTTGAGATACTGTTAACTGCTGCTATGGAATATTTACTCATAGGTTTAACTACTTGGCACATCCTTCCTAATGACTTGTATAGGATTCATGTAAACTGTTTTTGACCTGTAGAACATTCCAACCAGTTACGAACTTCAAAATGGTGAAAGCTTTTAGTGGACCTGCTCATGGCTCAACCATTTGTTTGTCCTAGAGTCTTCTAATTCTCATTCTGTTTCTTTAGCTGTTGTTTTAGAGGACACCTACGAGAAAACCATGACTGTGGATGGGGAGGAGACTACCCTCATTGTCATGGACACTTGGGAGAATGAGAAACAGGTACAACGCTAACCGTCAACCACCTGTCACACAATAGAAGATTGCACAATAGAGTAGAATGTGATATCAAGACTGGTTGGACTAACAGGACATGGTGGCTTTCAAATCTCTATCACTTCCTGTTGTTAGTTTGTTTACATTTAAGATGTTTGTGTCCTTGTGTCACTGGAGAACCCAAGCACAGAAACAATGGGACGTGCCTGTAACAGCCAGGGCCCGGTTCCCCGATAACGTTCACTCTTAGCCCGCTAAGAAGACTCAAAAAGATATATCTTACCGAAGTTGTTTATGTTCTTAAGTGTGTTCCCCAAAGTCTCCCTTAGGAAGCTTCTTAACACGCTGCCTCTTAAGTGCGACGTTACAAAGGCGCTGTCCCAAGGGAAGGTGCTGAATGTGTTGTCATCGATTGCTCAGGAATCGATTTTTCAGTTCACGCGAGGTGCAATACGGTGTTAAGAAAGACAACACATAATATGTAAATGAAACATTCCTCAAATTATTCCAGTAACATTCATTTTAGCATAGTTGAAGTAAATCAGTAAAATATAGACTACTAATTCAATTAGCAAATTGTCAGTAATGTGTTCAGACGAGATGTTGTTACTGGTAGACGAACCGGGTATCCCTCGGTAACCATCCACTCTCCTCATCCCGTTGTCCCGCTTCTTGACGTGGGTTTAACGACTTCTAAAAATGATGTAATACACTTTTTATTTTTTTTAGTTTACAGTTCCTAATCTGATTTTGGTAAGTGTTTGTCTTTATAGTTGCTGAGCAACAGTCACTCCAGTGACCGTGTCTGTGTGTGTTTGTACGCGCATTTTCATTAAAAATACTTGATCATCAACAAGATTGTATGTCATTCTGTCATCCTTAATGAGTCAACAACTGATTCTCTATTGCCATTGCAAACCTATGCATAAAATCTTGCTCTATCTATGAGATACCTTATTTATCCACAAGGAAATTAAGCAATGTCAATCTAAGTGCACTGCACATTCATATATAAAGGCTCCTTTGAAGAGGCTGCATAAAGACATTAGTTCATAATGTACATTATCTGTGTGTTTGACGACGCGTAAGGCTACGCATAAGCTATGCATGAGGCAAAGCAGCAGAAAGGGAATCCTCTGACAACCATGTGACCTGCGTTCAATGCCCAATAAATTAATGAAGATGATTTAGCAATGTGACGTGCTAATTTGGGCATATGTCAACTTTTGACTGAGAAATTCTAAGGTGTAGGCTCCTTCGCCAACCTTAAGAGAAGCATGTCAATGATTGACGTTGCATAGACCATTTATGGAATGGACACAATGGCATGATAGAGTAAAGGTTTAAAGGATTAGAATCACACACAGAACATTTAATGGATGCAAGGTTTGAAAATACCATTTATTTTTCAAAAAAATAAACATTCCATCATAATACTAATCAAAAGAAAAGTCCATTCAATCATGGATGACGGCAAATGATAGCTCAGCAAGTTTTTCCAAAAAGAAAAAATAAATCAAAACATTTGCAATCAAAAGCTGCCTTGACTCAACCCCTGCAGCGTGCAGGGCAGCCCTCTGTGGAGGATGGAGGACCTCAACTTCTCCCTCTCCATCTTCCTCCTCATCCACTTCCACCTCCTCCCCCTCCGGAATAGTTGCGCCTCCTCGCACAGCCATGTTATGGAGTATGGCCGTTGCCACCGTAACTGCGCTAG
>JACXGM010026033.1:0-15046 GCA_016801145.1 Umbra pygmaea | reverse complement strand
GACTTTAAGGACCAAAAACATGTGAATTCTTACCCACTGACATCTTTAGGAAAAATCCCCAAATTCTCATTTGCTTCATTTTTGCTGTTAACTCGGCACTAAACTAACGTTGTTGGTTGATGTTAACGACTGTGCTAGCTCCTCCCCTACCGGCTGCCTATTCAACAGAGAGGAAGAAACGGAGTATCCCATAGGCTACTGACAGCAAATAAACTTATTCTATAGGCTAGATAATTAAAAAAACGATGGCTGAATCCCAATATGCATACTACATACTACATACTAAAAGTACGTACTACGCAGGTGGTGCTAAAGTACGTACTATTAAGTATATAGTAAGCGAGTATGCTAGCATAGGGGATATACTAACGCGTCATAACGTTGCATCTAAAATTAGACCACTTCCAGAAGCGTTGAAGCCCGCGAAGCTTGAACAGTAAACATTTGGCACAAACAGTTCGCATTTAACTTAAAATGTATTTTATATTAGTACAATAACCAAAAACGAATGTAATGACACGTTTATTATTACCTAACTTTTGGATACTTACATTTAAACACAGCCAAAGAAGAATTTCGGCTTCGGAAACCCCTCCTATTTTGTGTCGCAACGGATTGTGGGCTATATCAGGCCAAAAAGCATGCAGGGTTGCATACTTCGAAAATCCCCCGGAAATAGTAGACCATCCGGGGACTCCTGACATACTATTTTTGCGTACTATGGTTTGGGACATACTAATCGTAGTCTGGCATACTATTTAGTATGCATACTTTGCGTATTGAGACGCAGCCGATGTCTATTTTACAGGCTGTATGCTGTATGTGCAAAGGCAAGGCAGAATGAAATAAGGCAGCTTATGATTTACATAGTATATTGCGCGGTTTCATATTTGTCAGTCATCTTTTCAAAATACATTCGGGGCTACACTTAAAACATTCGGGGCCGAAGCCTCGGCAAAATCGGCTGGCGCCGCCTCTGGTTACCAGTCAGATGCTATATCCACAAGGCTTACTGCTGGCTTCTTGTAGCCCTCTGATAGTATTTCTAGTTGTTGCCAACTCCAGTAAAATCTTTCCTGAACTCCCGCCTCTCGGCCTCATCTCCATTTTGATTGGGTATTTGAATGAACAAATCATAATCTTACTCCCCTTACAACAAGTCTGAGTAAGGAAAACTCGTATGTGCTGTAAGTTCACTCGCAGAAGTATGGTTGGTGAGTATGATCATCCCACACATGATCTGACTAAAGGCTTCCCTGTTGGATGAGCAGTGCAAAAACAATTGCCCAGCACAGCGACACGTGGTTGGGTGAACCATGTGAGCGCCCTCCACCATCCCGCATCTGTCCAGAGAGTTGCAGTGCTACCGACAAGGCAGGGCTAACAGGAAATTGGGAGAGGAGAAAAATGTGAAAATTCACAAATGCACAAAAAAGAAAATATAATGTCAAGGTAATATATTGGGTTATGTGTGGGAGTTGATTTGGCCATTGTTTTGCTTGAGCACCTGCCCCCCAAAATGTCTGTGGACAGCCATACAGGTTAATTCAAGAACATGTGGTTCTTGAAAAGTACCAACAAAAAGAAAAGCTGCTAAATTGCAACTGTAACACATGACCAGTAGATGATGCTAAAAATAAGTTGTTTTAACCTGTGCAAAAAGGGCATAATGTAGTGATTCCACAAGATTTACTATAATACATAGGCCCCTTGGGTTCTAGTTCAAGTGAAACAGCTGTTCAGATTAAGCAGAAGTTTGAAAATTTAAAAAGTCATGGTAACTACAGATAAATGTTTCTTGTAGATGTCCAGTAGATGAGACAGATTTGCACAATTGCGGGGGTCTGCATGGCTTAGTGGGCTAAGTCGATGCATTGCAGGACAGTTTGATAGTCATGATAGTCAGTGGTTCAGATTTGGAATAAATAAGACAAATCATCTGCCTTGCCACATTGCTCTCCAGCTATGGAGGACCAAGTCTGACAAAATAAGAAATAAATATATAAATAAATAAATACTCAAAAAATAAATAAGCATACAATTAATTGCACAATAAATAAAGTAAATAAATAAATCTATGCAGTAATTAAATGATTAATGATAAAACAGACAAAAATATTATAATATACACATAAATACATACATTTAAAAATAAGTCAGAAATAAATAAAGTGGAAAATTATAACGAACAATAAATAAGTAAGGTAATTATTACAAAGGTGAATAAATAAAGAAGCTAATTAAAAGAGATATATACATTAATGTCTCATTGATTAATTTAATTACTGCCTAGATTTATTTATTTACTTTATTTATTGTGCAATTAATTGTATGCTTAATTGTATGCTTATGCTTATTTATTTTTTGAGCATTAATTTATTTATATATTTATTTCTTATTTTGTCAGACTTGGTCCTCCATATCCAGCGACTCCTTCTTGTGCGCAAATTGGGCGCCTGTAAATTAAATCATGAAAGTATAGTTGGTGAGCATAATTATCTCAAACATGATCTGACTAAATGCTTCCGTGTTGGATGACGAGTGCAACAACAATCGGCGACTCGTGACGTGACATTTTTTGTCATTTAGCAGACCCTCTTATCCATTGAATAACAGTACGTATAGGGACATCCCCTGGAGAAACTCAGGTTAAAGTGCCTTGCTCAAGGACAAACAGTATAGGGACATCCCTAGAGTCTTTTGCTTCCTAGCATTTAGCCTCAGTCCTGTACATATAATTTGCACTCTTTACCTTCCCACATTCTCCAATCGCTCTCATTGTCTTACAAACTACAGTATGTTGTAAAACCAAACGTTTTGCACATTACCTTCCATTTGCTAGACTTTTCTGTACATAAGTGTTTTTTACTTGTCAAATAAACATTTACTTTTTATGCCAATTTTATAATGTAGTAGCCAACAAAACAATATTACAATAACCTGATCAATCAAACCAATTTGTGCACTTGAAACATTAAAGAATCGGCAACAGTATTTGTTAAAATGACATATGCCCAGAGATAATTTTGTGTAGGCCCAATTTCTTGGTAGTCAGTCTATTGAGACAAAACAGCTATGATATGGTACATGACAAACTTTGTAGACTGAACAGTGAGTTATGATTAGATTAAATGTTTCTACCAAATAACAACCCTTAGCTATAGTGTAGCTGTATTTGTCTGTAAACCACCCCCCCTCATTTCTTATGGCTTAATTATGCAACAGATTAACGAAGTAATTTGCAATCACCTGCAATAGAGTATATACTTCAGCATGAGTATACTTCAGCATATAGAGATACAGCTACAAATAGCTCCTATTTTACTGTAGCCACAGTGTTGTGATAGATCAAGATAACACTATACCCACATCCATTAGTACACATTTTGAGCTGTGGGTATTGCCAATTGACATAACTGTTTTTAGTCATCATGGTATTATCTTAACTGACACATTTATGTTCTGATTTATTTGAAAAATATATGATGGGTCACTGACAGTGCACATGTTGTCATCAGACTGAAATTTTGTCAGCGTGCAATTTAAACTAAGAGCTGTGGAGTGAAGGCTGGCCCGTGTGGTCCGAGCCACTAGACAAGCTACTGTAGCTCAAATTGCTGAAAACTTTAATGCTGGATCTGATAGAAAGGTGTCAGGACACAGTGCATCACAGTTTTTGCATATGGGGCTGCTGTTTTGACGGCAAAAGGGGGACCTACACAATATTAGGCAGGTGGTCATAATGTTATGATTTGCTGATCAGTGATACCCTGCTATCTTTCTTCCTCATTCCATTCCTTTTCTTTGTCTCTAGGTTTCCAAGATGTCCATGTAATGGTCTTTGTGGGTTTTGGTTTCCTCATGACCTTCGTGAAGCGCTACAGCTTTGGTGCTGTGGGTTTCAACTTCCTTATAGCCGCTTTCGGCCTCCAGTGGGCACTGCTGATGCAGGGTTGGTTCCACACGCTGGACCCCGTGGACGGCAAGATCAAGATTGGTGTGGAGAGGTTAGAGTCTACAGGCTTTGGTCTGACACTTGTCTCAGTTTTTTCACTGACTTGAGGGATGAGACCTACTGTAACAAAACAGATAAGGGGTGAGCACGCAAAGTTGGCTTTGAAGTGTTGTGGACTGTGTCTAAACCTGATGGAAGGAAGGTCAAGATGTGTACAGTGGTCATGTTTGTAAAGCAGAAGACCACTGGGTTGAGTCTAAAATCTGTATTCATTTAGTAGCCTATGGTGTCAGTGGTTAACTGCCTATTTATATACAATTTGTTTACTGTAATATCAACTAGTTTCCTATTATTCCATACTACAGTACACAGTACTTTATACTATGTGCTATAGTATCAACACAACCAGTCATATAGCTAAATATGTAATGTCATTCTACATGTATATGTAGCTTACATGTAGCAATGTTAAATAACAATGAAGTTGCTAATGTTTTTATCATGTAATTTCCATAATTGTGATAGACTTAGGCTTTTCCTAAACTGTACACTGAAAAAAGTGATTCAATAGATCAACCTTACAAAATTACTTTAACTGGTTACAAGCTATAGAATTAGGTTGTCCCAACTCAAAAAAACTATTTAGTATCGTTATTTTGAGTTGATAATTCTATAGCTTGTAACCAGTTGAAGTAATTTTGTAAGGTTGATCCAATGATTACTTTTTTCAGTGTACTGTCCTGCAGCTGCTTACATTCACTCCTGACAACACCCCACATTTGGACATTTCCACAAATGTATTGATGTCCATTGTATCAGAGTTTTGTGTAGTGATTTAGGCTCCTGACTCTGGACCACATGTGCCTCTGGCGTCAGGGGTTTGAGCCGCAGCTCGGCTGCTATCTGCACCCTTACACTCGGTCTACACCTAAATGCCTGTCTCTCAGTGGAAAAATTAAAAGTGGAGTATCCAGTCCCTGATTGTGAAATGTCTCACTCTCAGTATATCACCATAATGTTCACTGAAAAAAGTGTAACCTTACAAAATTACTTCAACTGGTTACAAGCTACAGAATTAAGTTGTTTCAACTCAAAATAACACATTGATCAATACTCAATAGTTTTTTTTGAGTTGAGACAACCTAATTCTGTAGCTATTATTTTGAGTTGAAACAACCTAATTCTGTAGCTTGTAACCAGTTGAAGTATTTTTGTAAGGTTAATCCAATGAATCACTTTTTTCAGTGTTGTTCCTCTTGACTTGTATGATTGACTGTTTGTGGACAAAATAAGGAAAGGGAAAACAAAAACACATTAGTGCTAATCATGCATTTACAATACTGCTGAAGTTTTGTGTAAACAGATATGATACGTGTGGGTGAACGTCGGCCCGTCAGTGCCTGCGTGATGTGTCTGCTTGTAGGCAGATGTGTGTCTCTATCTGTCACTATGTGTGAGATCAGAACTTTTTATTTTACATGCTTCAAATGTAATTGTGTAGGTTGTCCGACTTTTAACGGTAGACTGATCATACAAGAAGCTGTACATTTCTTGATGACTGACTTTTTGACTTGACAACGTTCACAAAACAAGAATTCTCTAAGAGGAAGCAAGTTTAATGTTAATGGTTTAATGTTCCAGTCAGTGTTCGAACATAGATTGTATAATTACTGGATGTTACATGTGTGACGTCACCCATTGTTTTGTTAAGATCTGATTTGTGTCATAAAATTTGCCGTTACGGGCACAGACATCTTGGTTGCGGATGTGACAATTTTTGACGAGAGGGAGGAGTAATCTAGCCAGCTAACTGATATTAATTTGGATGCTAACGAAAAACATTATTAAAAAATAATGTAAAACAAAATGTAATGTTACTTACCGGAAAAACTGAACTGACAACTCCTTTGACTGTCTTGTCGTACAACCAAACGCCATAACCACGCCCTAAACGCCCCTTTTCTTTATTGCCAATTTTGAAATCCACGAGACCATAATTAAAAAATTAACATCATGATAAATTAAAAGGCTTAAATCTAGCGATTGAGACCATATACTCATTATGAAAATGTTTACTGAGGTAATAAATCAAGTGAGACTTGTCTCTCATTCTCATAGACACCGAGCTCTTTTGTAACCAGGTGTATCGCCCTCAGCTGGAATTCAGATAAAATGCAGGTTTAAGGCACTTCCTCATTTGCGTCAATTTGCCAAACCGGATGCTCACCCTCTGTGTTCGAATTATACTGTGAGCTTCGGGGGGTACAGCTATTTCTATTTTATTTATAACATCATATGTTCGTTTGCATATTTATGATGTCATTACGCAATAATTTGCATAAAGCTTAGTTGTTGTCAAGGTAGATAGTAAGATACTTTTTTAAGATACAATAAAAATATTTTTATTGATGGATATATTCATATATTCATTTATTTCCTATTTTGGCAGACTTGGTCCTCCATAGCTAGCTAGACTATGACTGAAACACTATGGACAATCAAATTAAGACAATTCTGAATAGATGACGAACTGCTCATTGCATTTACCACAAAGCACAATGCATAATGACATACATGGCAGTCAAAACCATAGGAAGAGATCAAAGTTCATTCAGCCACCTACTTTTAAATTCGCTGACAGATCAGCACCTGCCCAGTGCGTCTGTTTTGACAGCTAGTAAGGTGATATCAAAGAACGGTAGTCTCCCGTTGGGCTGTACATTTTTCTGGTACTTAGTGAGGGTTTGATAATTGTATTCCATTAGATTATTTCCTGAATTGTTGGTGATGGTAGTACTGCATTTAAATACACAGAAGTTTGGATAGACTAACATTATATTTTATTAAATTTTTTTCAGTTCCCCCTAAACTATTATTTTCATCCCTTTTGGGAGGGTCCAAGTCTCATCTAGGGGGGGTCAGACCCCCCCAGTATCCCCCGTAATTCGAACACTGGTTCCAGTGTTGTTGTGGGTCATAGGTCACAGGGAAGTGCTCATTCTGGAAGCAGGCTGCCGTTAAAAATAAGCTGCTTTTTTATTAGCTGTTTATGTTACCATTGATTATCAGTCCAATCTTGCAATATCAAAATATGTATTTGTTATTAGTGCCTAATATAAATTTGAATTTCCATTAAATCACTTTTGTGAGGTATATGTAGTTAAGTGAGTATTTTAAATCATAGAAATCCATTTAATTAAAATTAAACCCTGAGTGGAGAGCATTTACAGAAATGCAAAGTGAACTAGAGGCCTGCATTTTTAAATCTGGATGCAGGGGTCCACGTTGACTTGCTGCCACGTGATTGGCTGATTAGACATTTGCATTAAGAACAGTTGAACAGGTGTTCCTAATGAATTGGCCACATAAAACTGGCTCCGGCCGCACCAATGTAAAATTCTGACTAGCAGCCCTATTTCTCTTAAAAACACAAACCATAATCTATGCCACGAAGAATAAAGGCAGGTTTGATGGAAAAAGTGGGTTGAAAAAGGTATTAAGGGGGGTCCGCGTGGTGTAGTGGACTAAGTCGCTGCATTGCAGACTTATTAATAAGAAAGGGGTTCCAAGTCTGTACTTGAATTACATTCATTTGTAAAAAGGAAAAAAACTGAAGGTTACAAATGACCAAAGTCAATATATCATGTATGGCATGTTGAATTGTATTAACACTCTCAAATGACAGTTCACAATACCATCAAATATTGATGGCTGACGATGACATCTGTGTCATTTCTTTTCTACAGTCGTGGTCAAAAGTTCTGAGAGTGCAAGAAGTATTGGTCTCCACAAGGTTTGCTGCTTCACTGTTCTTAGATCTTTTTGTCAGTAGTTACTGTGGTATACTGAAGTATAATTACAAGCATTCCATAAATGTCAAAGGCTTTTATTATGCAAAGAGTCAATATTTTCAGTGTTGACCCTTCTTTTCAAGACCTCTGCAATCCACCCTGGCATGGTGTCAGTTAACTTCTGGGCCACATCTTGACTGATGGTAACCCATTCTTGCATGATCAATGCTTGGAGTTTGTCAGAATTTGTGGGTTTATGTTTGTCCACCCGCCTCTTGATGAGTGACCACAATTTCTCAATGGGATTAAGGTCTAGGTAGTTTCCTGGCTATGGACCCAAAATCTTGATGTTTTGTTCCCAGAGCCACATAGTCATCACTTTTTCCTTATCGCAAGGTGCTCCATAATGCTGGAAAAGGCATTGGTCATAACCAAACTGTTCTCGGTTCAGAGACGTTGCTCTCGAAGGATGTGTTGGTACCGTTCTTAGTGGTTGTGTTCTTACACAAAATGATGAGTGAGCTCACTCCCTTGGCTGAGAAGTAACCCCACACATGAATGGTCTCAGAATGCTTTACTGTTGGCATGACACAGGACTGATGGTAGCACTCACCTCGTCTTCTCCGGACAAGGTGTTTCCAGATGGCCCAAATAATTGGAAAGGGGATTCATCAGAGAAAATGACTTTACCCCAGTCCTCAGCAGTCTAATCCCTGTACTTTTTGCAGAATATCAGTCTGTCCCTGATGTTTTTCCTGGAAGGAAGTGGCTTCTTTGCTGCCCTTCTTGACACTAGGCCTTCCACCAAAAGTCTTTGCCTCACTGTGCGTGCAGATGCACCCACACCTGCCTCCTGCCATTCCTGAGCAAGGTGGGGCCCCGATCCCGCAGCTGAATAACATTTTGAAGATGATCCTGGCGCTTCCTGGACTTTCTTGGCCACCCTGACACCTTCTTCACAACAATTGAACTGCTCTCCTTGAAGTTCTTGATGATCCGATAAATGGTTGATTTAGGTGCAATCTTTCTAGCAGCAATATCCTTGCCTGTGAAGCACTTTTTGTGCAAAGCAATGATGATGGCGTGTTTCCTTCCAGGTAACTATGGTTGACAGAGGAAGAACATTGATGTCAAGCACCACTCTTCTTTTAAAGCATCTGATATTATAACTCAATCAGCATGACAGAGTGATCTCCATCCTTGTCCTCATCAACACTCTTTTAAAGCACTGGGGCTGACACGTTCACCTGGCAACTCTTTATTATGCCGGGAACACAAACTCTGATATTTTCCATACAGAATAATAGCGCTTGTTTTAATTTATTGCAATAATTATTGTGAATTCATTACAAAGCTAGTGACTTGTAACCAAATACAATTGTATTGTGTGTAAAGAAACAATAAGAGTATGTGATAAAAAATACATTTAATTAACATGTTTCATTACAAACATTAACAAATATGTTGTACACAGAATTTGATTGAATATATTCTCAGTGTCTCATGTGAAAACACGATTACATTTAAAAAACATTTGCTAGAGTCTGTTTTATCCAACAATAGACACATTTTAGCAACACATGAACATAGACCCACTAACTATCTATCAGTGCTGGGTAAAGTAGGTTGTACAGTTACATTCCAGTTACTTGCTAAGTTCACAAGTTTTGGGAAGTCCCTAAAAAAGACAAAATTACCAGGTAAATGGAGTTCATATCTTACTGGTGACCATGATTGATATTTTCTTTACTCTTTCTATTTGTCTTATAGGTTAATTTTAAGATATGAACTCAATTTACCTGATCATTTTGTCTTACTTAGGGATTTCCCATAACTTGTGAACTCAACATGTAACTGGAATGTAACTTAAAACTAGCTTTACCCAACACTGCTATCTATGCATTTAATTGACAATGTTTATTGTAATGAATTTCGTTCAATATTATTTAGAAAATTAAAATCCGAGTTTGTGTTGCCGGCATAATAATAGTGTTGCCAGGCGAACGTGTCAGCCCCGGTGCTAGAAACGGAACTGCCTGTGATAATGAGACAATCACTGACATGATGGCAGCTGGTCCTTTTGTGGCAGGGCTGAAATGCAGTGGAAATTATTTTTGGGATTAAATTCTTTTTCATGGCAAAGAGAGACTTCATTGCAATTCATCTGATCACTCTTCATGACATTTTGGAGTATATGCAAATTGACATCATCAACACTGAGACAGAAGACTTTGTGAAAATATATTTTTGGTGCCATTCTCAACTTTTGACCACGACTGTGCAATCATTTTCAACAGGGACAATTGTAGAACAAAGACACACCCACTGACCCCTACCTAACCTGATCACAGATCTGTCTTATTCGTTTGACAATGACCAAATTGGCACAAACAGATCGGGTATCAAGCTGACACCATCCGTACTCTGTTACCCTGCCCTGCTTCTGTCATTCGCAGCCTGATCAATGCAGACTTCTGTGCAGCCAGCTGCCTAATAGCTTACGGGGCGGTGCTAGGCAAGGTGAGCCCCGTCCAGCTACTAGTGATGACGCTGTTTGGAGTCACTCTTTATTCTGTGGACGAGTACATTATCCTCAACCTCATACATGTGAGTCTCTAGTAAATATTAAAGGTATTAATATTAAGTCTGGTAAAAGACCTGTTTATGTGGTTCTGACGAAATGCCCACATTGATTTTGTGAAGGACCCTGGTGGATTTATTAATTGATTTCTAAATGCATTTACCCATGGAATAAGACATTATGGAACAATTGTGGATAATCTACACACTATATAAAGTGACTGGTTTGTTGTACAATATTATTCCTTAACAGGCCAGGGATGCCGGCGGTTCCATGGTGATCCATACATTTGGGGCTTATTATGGTCTGTCTATCTCGTGGATGTTGTACCGGCCCAACCTGGACAAGCGTCTGAGTTGCTCTGTCTACCACTCTGACGTCTTTGCCATGATCGGTAAGTCTGTGCCACATTCATTGATTAGCACATTGGCCCAAATGTTGTTAATTCAACCGCGCTACTATGGATCAATTCTTTCTTCATAGGAACCCTGTTCCTGTGGATGTTCTGGCCTAGTTTTAACTCTGCCATCTCGTACCATGGGGATGGGCAGCACAGAGCTGCCATCAACACGTACCTCTCCCTGGCGGCCTCTGTCCTCACCACTGTGGCCATGTCCAGTTTATTCCAGAAAACCGGCAAGCTGGACATGGTAATGGAGCTCACCGGGGGAGCCTTACATATTGTGACCTGATCCAAGACAAGTTTGGCAACTGCCATTGGTCCTTAGGGTAGCTAGACTTGGAGCACAGTATATGACATATCGCCACAATGCTATTGGCCAAAGTTTGTGTTTATGTTCTCCAGGTACACATCCAGAACTCAACATTGGCTGGGGGTGTTGCAGTGGGAACAGCAGCAGAGTTCATGCTGATGCCTTATGGATCTCTGATTGTAGGGTTCATCTGTGGGGTGATATCCACCTTTGGTTATGTCTATATCACGGTAAGGTAGAATGTAGATACACCTGTTTTATTAATCACATTTATATCTGCAACATGACACAAAATTTGCTTATCGAATGCAGTGTATTGCCCGGTTACAGGCTGGTTGAACTAAAACAACGCATAGTTGATTTGCGGGTATGTGTGTCTGTCACCTCAGCCGTTCTTGGAGAAGCATATGAAGATTCATGACACGTGTGGCATTAACAACCTCCACGCCATGCCCGGGGTCATAGGGGGCATCGTGGGCGCCGTAACTGCAGCTGCTGCCAGTGAAGAAACCTATGGCAAGGAGGGGTAAGTTCACTGGTCACAGCCATCGGTCCATACACCTCCAATGGTTACACAAATCTGGACAGCAAGAAAACTGGGCAATGAAAGAAAGTCTGCTCAGTTTTTCCTGTAACCCAAATGTTATATTTTTCTCTGACTTTGTGATGTAAATAAACAATGTTATTTATCGATAGGTTGATTAACACATTTGACTTTACGGGAGAATGGAGTAACATGGTGCCCAGCCTGCAGGGAGCACACCAGGCAGCAGGCCTCTGTGTTGCCCTCTGCTTTGGAATCGGAGGGGGGATTATTGTTGGTGAGAATTGGAAACAATGTTGGATTAGATTATGTTTGTGTGTGTGTGTGTTGGTGCCTGTATGTCTGTTTCTTCCTGTTAACCATTGTAATGATCCATGTTATCAGAGTGCGTGCAAGTTGTAATGTAGACAAATGCAAAGGTTCTTGAAGAATAAATCACGCAGGGGTCGGAGTGGCATAGTGGGCAAAGTTGCTTAATTGCAAGACAGTCTACATTATGATAGTCAGTGGTTCAAGCCTGACTATGGGTTCTCTGGCATTCCCCGGACATCCAGCATGAGGCAGTGCAAATTGGTACAGCGCTGCCCGGGATTTGGGATTGATAAGCCAAATCATTTACATTGCCAAGTCGCTGTCTAGCTACTCCTTGTGTGCAGATTTGGCGCTTGTAAATTACATTGCGAAAGTATAGTTGGTGAGCGTAATCATCCCGTACATAATCTGACTAAAGGCTTCCGTGTTGGATGAGTAGTGCGAAAAGAATCGTTCAGCTCAGTGAAATATAGCTGGATGAACCATGTGAGCGCCCTTCACCATCCCGCATCTGTCCAAGGAGTTGCAGAGCTGCCGACAAGGAAAAAACACTGTGATAAATTATACCGGAGTCGATGGGCAAACCGTACTACAAACTGACACACTAAACACAGACCTATATGTAACAATGACCGACAGCAACAACCAACACTAACAGGAACTAAACACATAGATTAATTGAGTGGATGCAGCTGTGGCTGATTGAGAGAGATCTATTGGTTAAACAGAGTCATGTGAAACAGTCAGGTGATTAAATGTCCAGGAAAAACAGAACCTGACCAAAAATGGAGTCTGACCAAGGGTAGGCTTGGAACCGGAAGTTGAAGCAGCCCTTGGTGGATTCTGAGGCTAACAAGGCATGATCTTTGTTAACATTCCATAGACTCCCTTTCATTTTAGGGTCACTTTGACAGCAAATCAATTTACATCTGAAGAATTTAAAGAATCAATTTGTCCATTGTTTATTTCTAAAGAAACAGGACAATGTATAAAAAGCTCCATTCCCTTGTATCTCACGTTATGACCCCGTAGCAGCCGTTTTTGTAATAATATGCTAACGATTGTGTCATAACCACAGTAGAAAAATTACCGTATCGTCCAGGAGAAGTAATCGGTGGACAAGGAGGCATACAGTCAAGGGAGAAACCCATAGAGAGTCACATGAAAAGCATTTGAACAAAATATTTCAGCAAGTTTTGATGGATTGGAAATACTTCCTACTCATGCTCTTCGTCTCTGCAAGAGGCAAGATTCGGAATGATTCAGATTTCTCTTGGCACGGCTACGAGCAGCCCTAAATTGCATTAAATACGTTCTGAGGGAACTATTTTGTAAAACTGAAATATGTCAAATATGAACGTATGAGAGGGTCAATTACGTTTGTAGGGAACTAAATTGAACACTCGAATAACGTTCAATATGAACATTAGTAGATCATGACGTAGCATGTAAATAGCATAGTTTTTGCTAGGGCGGAGGTCGGGGATGGTGGATGGGCGTATAAATCCGCGACTTGCATGCCAGTGTCCGCGAGTTCAAATCCAGACTGGCACTTTGTGTGTTTTGTTCTACAATTGGGTGCGTCATGCAGACACGCGATTGTCGGTTTTTGTAATGTTAACCCTAACCTTAATTCTAACCTTAACCTCAGTAACGTCATATCTAACCTTAACCGTTAGTAACCTCATGCCTAACCTTAACCGTTAGTATCCTCCTAGCTAACCTTAACTGTGAATGTTGCAATATAATTTCGAACGCTATGGAATGTTTGGAATGTTCTCGCATAAATCCGCTAAACGAAATGTACCGGAGCAACGTAATTCAAGTACAAATATAGCCTAATAACAAAAGGTGCAGTTGAAACGTAAAAACACCCTAAATAGGTTGGCATAGAACGTAATTTAGGTTTTCAAAATAGTTTCCTGAGAACGTAATTTGGGAGAAATTCTGAGATTTACGGTTGGCTACGAGAAGAATAACAACTTTCAGAAAGGTTACTCACGTCATATCTACGTCATCATGCTCAGCGTGAGGCTGTGCAGTACGCTGTGCAGTTTCTTACTGACTTAACATTCTCTCCAAAGGAGTGAATGGCGTCTGTTCGTCCATTCATGTATACTGTCTATGAGTTTGACAGTTGCACCTACTCAGACTCACCAAAAGGGAGTGACTGTGACAACAATATATAAATAACCTAATTAAACTAATGAAAAGTTAGAACATTTGGCATTAAAACATTAAAACTAACTTTTATTAAATGTCTGGTTAATTGTAGGGTGAAGTTTAAAGTTAGAATTACAA
Organism: Umbra pygmaea; assembly: GCA_016801145.1. Classification (NCBI taxonomy): domain Eukaryota; kingdom Metazoa; phylum Chordata; class Actinopteri; order Esociformes; family Umbridae; genus Umbra; species Umbra pygmaea. The sequence continues at coordinate 849 of JACXGM010026033.1, read as the reverse complement.
TTAGACTAAGATTTTGGATTAAGTGTAGTCATTTTATTGAGGTTAGGTGTATGCTAGCGTTAGCTAATTGTTGTTATCTTTTTGTTTATGTGGTACTAAATTGCCAGTCTTTATTTTGATAGTGTTCACCTGGAGACGTATGTGCCTATTTGTTTTTGTAAGAACTGTTTAGAGAATTGCTGCCACCTGACCGAGGTATTGTACTATTGTTTGGCTGTGGTGGTATTTTAAATAATGCTATATGGCAACACGTAATGTAGTCATGGTGGTGAGATGAGGATTGTGGGTTTGTTCCTAGGCTGTATTTTGAGGATGCCTATCTGGGGCGATGCTCCAGATGACCAATGCTTTGAAGATGAGCTCTACTGGGAGGTGAGATATAGGACTAAACTATTACACCAAGCCTAAATACATTTATACATACATAAATAAGACTGACTAGATGAGCTCTACTGGGAGGTGAGATATAGGACTAAACTATTACACCAAGCCTAAATACATTTATACATACATAAATAAGACTGACTAGAGGAGCTCTACTGGGAGTTGAGATATAGGACTAAACTATTACACCAAGCCTAAATACATTTATACATACATAAATAAGACTGACTAGATGAGCTCTACTGGGAGGTGAGAGAGATATAGGACTAAACTATTACACCAACCCTAAATACATTTATACATACATAAATAAGACTGACTAGATGAGCTCTACTGGGAGGTGAGAGAGATATAGGACTAAACTATTACACCAAGCGTAAATACATTTATACATACATAAATAAGACTGACTAGATGAGCTCTACTGGGAGGTGAGAGAGATATAGGACTAAACTATTACACCAA
>JACXGM010026032.1:0-15046 GCA_016801145.1 Umbra pygmaea | reverse complement strand
ATCATTTTCTTTGCCAGATTTCGCTTATCCATGTCGTAAATTCTAAGGGCGAGGCCTCTAATCAATGCAAATTTGTGGGCGTGTTATTTAAATTACGATGGTTTTCAACCGTCTGATTTATCAACAGCCGCTCATTCGTACGCTGGAATTGGAGTGATACGAAAGTTTTGTAAATCACACGTGAGTCTCGTCGTAAGATAATTTCTGCGCTCAAATCTACACTGGTTTCTACGCACGTTTGATAAATGAGGGCCATTGAGTCTAAAGCAGATGTGGGCAATTATTTTAGCTTGAGGGCCACATTGAGCTTTTAAAACCAAGTGAAGGGCCGCATTTTATAGCGATGTATGAAAAATAGGAAATGTTATTTGATTAAATTAACCCCGCCCCCTACACAGTTATGTGCGTTTCCTACAGAAAACTTAGTAACGCGTTATACCCAACACTGGTCTTTACATTCTTCCTTCACAAGGCCACTGAGCTGTGTTGATGCTACATAAAGACTATGGTCACACCCAACCCATCATATCTTCATTGTTGGATAATTGAACACTGATAAACAAAGTTACCTTATTACAATGAGCCTTATTACAATACCCCACCCGGTACAGTGACCTTATTACAATACCCCACCCGGTACAGCCAAAAGAGGATTGGCCTTGAGTCTGGCCTCTCTCTAGGTTTCTTCCCAGGTCCCACCTACTAGGGAGTTTTTCCTAGCCACTATGCATCACTTGTGTTGCTTGCTTTTGGGGGTCTCGGGCCAGGTGTCTGTCAAAGCAATTTGTGACAACTACTGTTGTAAAAAGGTCTTTATAAATAAATTTGATTGATTTGTGGTCAGCTGGATATAGGGTTGCCACCCGTCCCGTAAAATAAGGAATTGTCTGGTATTTGACACTTAAATCTTGCGTTCCGTTGAATCAATACGGGATGCGATTTGTCCCATATTTTCATAAACGTCCCATACACCAGAGGTTTTCAACCCATGTGCACTTTTTTGCCGTGAGAACTCCCCAAGTGCACCATGAAGTTTTTCAAAATCTGTTGTTTTTTTAGGGGGCAATTTATTCAGCAATTAGTTCATAATGCTCTTTTGCTCTCCTGTCAGGATTGCCCAAGGCAATTTGTCCTGGAGACGCGCTCAGAATCAGATTATGTTCAGCCTCAGATCTGATTGGACAATGAATCAATTAAGGTTGCATGCAGCTGACAAGCGCACACATTTATGCATCTGAAAACCGCGTCTGTTTCCAAATGTCAAGCATCCATATAAACCCACGTTACTTTCTGCCATGTCGCACAAGTTTCAAGTAGTTGGTTAACCATGCACAGAATCTTTTTTTTGTTTGATTGCAAACAAAAAAAATGTTTAGCAACGCAATTTTTCAGTAAGTATAGTTTAAATGGCATGTAGGGAGAATGAATTTACAAGGCACAGATTGCAGTTTTTCTGGTTTTGCACTTGATAGTATGCGTTTGGGTAGAATGAATATTTCGGTTTTATTCTATAAACTACTGACAACATTTCTCTCAAATTCTAAATAAAAATATTGTTATACAGACCATTTATTTGCAGAAAATTACAACTAGTCAAATTTACAAAAAAGATGCAGTGATGTCAGACATGAAATAATGCAAAAGGTTGATATTAATTTATAAACAAAATAATAATCAGTTAACCCTTGCTGGATATACTGTTGTCCTTTACAGCCTTAATGTTCAAACCAGCCACTGATTGATGAGGTCGCCCAGGTAGCACGCTAATCCCAGGAATGTCTTGGGTTTGACAGTTAGGCCAGCTTACCATAGCTCCTCTAACACCTTCTGGACACATACCTGGTGGTCTGCCCAACTACAGGCACAGATGAACACATCATCTACAATTAGTCAGTCCAAATATTTACGAACCTATGTTAACCTTTTCAGCTGAACGTGCAAAAGGTATTTACATCCAAATTGGGTAAACTGTGTAGGAATTAAAACACTTTTGTTTTGTGAAGGTAAATTGGCACATTTTGTTTAGAGACATTATTTTAATATGGCCATAAATCCATCCAAGACATGAATTGGCACATGACAACAATCTCAATAGGATTTTGACATTCGTACAGGATGCTACAATTCTTGCCAGACCATAACATTTCCTGCAACAAAAGTCCAAAAAAAGACATTACAAACCAGTCTGTACATTGCATGACATTACATTGTACATTCAAACCTTTTAATTTTATCCCAATTACTTTCGCTTTGTACACAATTTATTTTGTACATCACAAAAACTGCTTTTGTTTACACTGTCTTCACAAGGAATTACACATGTTGCAATGCATTGACCTGAGTGCTTTTATTTTGGCCTTTGGAGGTTTTAACACAACAGGGAAACCTGTACTTGAGAGTTCATGTTTCCTAATGCCACACACAGTTATCTATCGCAAACGGAAGCATCACAAAATAGCAATACTGTGAAGTAAGTAACACAACACTTCATTTAGCTGTGTAGTCTATTTCCTAATACATCTTCAATGAGAAGCCATTATTGTTAGTACTTGATGTAGGAGCTAGCCATTTAGCTAACATGTAAATGTACACATTTATTTAAGCTAAAATCACAGGGAAGGTGTCATTGTCTTTAGCATTGCTAGTCTAGTACAGCATCTCACAAAAGTAAGTACACCCCTCACAATTTTGAAAATATATGATTATACATTTTCATGTGACAACCCTGAATAAATGACACTTTGCTACAATGTAAATTAGTGAGTGTACAGCTTGTATAACAGTGTAAATTTGCTGTACCCTCAAAATAATTCAACACACAGCCAGTAAGGTCTAAATCAATAGCAACAAAAGTGAGTACACCCCTAAGTTCAGTTGAAACGAGCAAAATGGATATGTTACCTGCAGCTGCTACTGCCATACTAGTACACACAAACAGATTTGCCCAATATATCCTATGAACTCTGCCCCTGCTCATCTCTCTTTCTCCTCCCCAGATACTAATTAGCCCATGGATGATGGAGCACTGTACAGTCACACAGGTGATTTCCCTATAGGAATCATCCTTTATTCATCGCTGGAGTTGAACTGGACAATTCATTTATTTATAACTCATACATAGATGCTATAGTGACAAAAAGAATGGCATGTAACTGTTGCTTCCTGTCCTTTCTTTTAAAATCTAATGTATTTGTATTACATTACATTTTCTCCTATGGATGAGGAAACCAGTTGAAATGGTATATAACTGGAGGGGAGTACATATTTGATCAGGCCATTAGGGATTTTTAAAGTTAATTAATGTCATTATATAGTTAAAACAATTTTTGACTGCAATAACCTTTTCCATGCTGTCTTGATTCACAGGTGTCAGCATAGTCAATAGGCTAAATGATCTTGAAACAAACTGTGGTGGTTAACAAGGAAATTATTTTGGATGTAAAAAAGATTATGAACACGTGTATTTACAGCTTCTGAGTTTCATAACAACCGTACATCTCAGATTTTCTCCCAAATTACGTTCTCAGTAAACTATTTTGAAAACCTGAATTACGTTATATGCCAACATATTTAGTTTTTTTTACGTTTGAACTGCACGTTTCGTTATTAGGCCACATTTGTACTTCAATTACGTTGCTCCGGTACATTTCGTTTAGCGGATTTATGCGAGAACAATTCCATACATTCCATAGCGTTCAAAATTATATTGCAACATTCACAGTTAAGGTTAGGTAGGAGGATACTAATGGTTAAGGTTAGATATGACGTTACTGAGGTTAAGGTTAGAATTAAGGTTAGGGTTAACATTACAAAAACCGACAATCGCCTGTCTGCATGACGCAAGCAATGTAGAACAAAACACACACGAAGTGCCGGTCTGGATTTGAACTTGCGAACACTGGCATGCAAGTCGTGGATTTATACGCTTTATGCATTCATATTTAACGTTATTCAAGTGTTCAATTTAGTTCCCTACAAACGTAATTGACCCTCTCATACGTTCAAATTTCACATATTTCGGTTTTACAAAATAGTTCCCTCAGAACGTATTTCATGTACTTTAGGGCTGTTTCATAACTATCCTGCGCAAATATAATGAAATAAACTCTCGCTGTGCACCTTATATTGACAGCATCCGAGTTGTGGAAGTCAGGCCAGACCAAATCCATGCAGAGCTATAAGGCATTTTGCTGGCTACTACGTTATATTTTTAATCAGTCTGTTGCACTGCTGCAATGTGTTTTCCTTTTTTCCCTAATTTGTTCTGGTACCTCTGAGCCCACCTGGTACTTCTCCATCTCGCATGCCTACAGTATGTATTCTGAGACCTCTGGAAATAAAAATTAAGCAAGACACCGACTGGCTGGCCAAATACTTTCATACCATTGAAAATGTATCTTTTTTTAGAGTGCTGAATATTATTATGCTAGACAACTGCTGTCATATACAGAATGTCATAATACAAATGTTTCATCTCCAGACATGATTTTACAGTCATGTATAGATGTGGCACTCAAGCAAGATTTACAGGGCTATTTTCCTGCAGGTAGTCCTGGTTATTTGCACGATTCATTTCCTGAAGGGCTGCCTACAGGATTCACACAGGATCTTACAAGAAATATCTGGCAGGAAAGTGGCGACAAAATCCTGTAGGACATCTTGCAGGATTACTACAGGAAGCCCAGTGGCCAGTAAATGAGTGTGGAACAAGATAGAACCTGTCAAAAATATTCATAATTTTTTTATCAATTAAACATCTGAGAGTGTTCTGTTCCCAAAAGTGAAATACTGTATTTTATGAATGGAGAGTGTAGACCAGGGGTTGGCAAACTTTTTTGCTTGAGGGCCACATTGAGTTTTTTAATCCAAGTGAAATGCTGCACAATAAAATTGAAGCCTTTGATAATTGATAAAAAAAGATTTTAAAAGACTTTTCCTGAAAATAATTTCAACTATAAAGGAAATGTTATTTCAAAAATTGTAAATGCATTTGATTCATTTTCAATGGTATCAAAGCATTTTAAAACCGTTCAGCCAGCCAGTCAATACCTTTGTAAACAGTGCTGAATTAGTAAATCCAGAGGTTTCAGAACACATAGCGAGGGAGATGGAAAAGGATCTGGTGGTCTCAGAGAAAACACAACACAGCCATGCAACAGACCGATTTAAAAGATATAGCTCTGCATGGTTTTAGACTGGCCCAAAGTTATGTCTGACTTCCACACCTCGGATTTTGTCAATAAAACATGCACCGTGAACGTGCAATTAGTTTCAACCGAGAACTTCATTCAGTACATTCGCACAGGATGGTTATAAAACTCAGCAGTAGTAATGATAATTGTGTGTGTACAGAAACAAATCTTTCACATCCATCACCATTTACATGTTTGATTTTCTCAAAAGTTAACCAAAACTGTTTATTTCTAGATCATTAAGCCTAATCACTACATTTACACCTTCGAATCAAGACAACATGGAGAGAGTAATTTTGAGTCAAACAGCCTTTGAAAAACACTTGCGGGCTGGATCAAAAGGAATCCCCCGGTGTAGACCATAACCTCAGCCAAAATTAAAAAAGGTCAAATGTAGAAATGGTACAGCACACATTCTCTAACTGCAAATGCAATCTGAAAAGGACCACAATGGGAATAGGTTTTGTGTATTTTTCACTGTTATTTAGTCTAATAAATCAAATCAAAGAAAAAAAGGTTTTGCAGACTCAGTCTTGCAGACAATCTTGAGATATACAGTGCCTTGCGAAAGTATTCGGCCCCCTTGAACTTTTCGACCTTTTGCCACATTTCAGGCTTCAAAGATTAAAGATATTAAACTGTATTTTTTTGTGAAGAATCAACAACAAGTGGGACACAATCATGAAGTGGAAGGAAATTTATTGGATATTTTAAACTTTTTTAACAAATAAATAACAGAAAAATTTGGCGTGCAAAATTATTCAGACCCCTTAAGTTAATACTTGTAGCGCCACCTTTTGCTGCGATTACAGCTGTAAGTCGCTTGGGGTATGTCTCTATCAGTTTTGCACATCGAGAGACTGATATTTTTGCCCATTGCTCCTTGCAAAACAGCTTGAGCTTGAGCTCGAGGTTGGATGGAGAGCGTTTGTGAACAGCAGTTTTCAGTTCTTTCCACAGATTCTTGATTGGATTCAGGTCTGGACTTTGACTTGGCCATTCTAACACCTGGATATGTTTATTTGTGAACCATTCCAATGTAGATTTTGCTTTATGTTTTGGATCATTGTCTTGTTGGAAGACAAATCTCCATCCCAGTCTCAGGTCTTTTGCAGACTCCATCAGGTTTTTTTTCCAGAATGGTCGTGTATTTGGCTCCATCTTCCCATCAATTTTAGCCATCTTCCCTGTCTCTGCTGAAGAGAAGCAGGCCCAAACCGTGATGCTGCCACCACCATGTTTGACAGTGGGGATGGTGTTTTCAGGGTGATGAGCTGTTTTGCTTTTACGCCAAACATAACGTTTTGCATTGTTGCCAAAAAGTTTGATTTTGGTTTCAGTTTTTTATTTGTTAAAAAAGTTTGAAATATCCAATAAATTTTGTTCCACTTCATGATTGTGTCCCACTTGTTGTTGCTTCTTTACAAAAAATTACAGTTTTATATCTTTATGTTTGAAGGCTGAAATGTGGCAAAAGATTGAAATGTTCAAGGGGGCCGAATACCTTCGCAAGGCACTGTATATATAACAATTATTGTGTTCATATAGAGTCATCACAAGTATGCTGTATCCTAAAGCATTTAGGACACATTTATCATCTTAAAACATTACAGTATTTAGCTGTCAGTATGAGGCTTTACATTTAGAAATGTTACTGTTTAATTAGTTTTAGCTGTTTAGGAACAAACCGCATTGGGTCGTCATCAAGAAGAACTGACCAATAACACAACACACTGTGAGTACAAGGTATATTTGCATGTAAATTAAACAGGCTTAAATGTGCCTGTATTGTGACAATATGCTATGTTGCGAGACAAAGCTCAATGACGTCTGAGCAAAAACCTCTAGCGGTATTAAGCTAAATGGTTGCCCCCTTTTTCCCTTTCAGTTAGCAAATAATAAATACGCTAAATAAGCTGTGAAACCTCATTAATATCACTGAAGGTGCATTTTGGTGCCTAAGAGCCCCACGAGGTTTCTCTTATTTATTTAGGAAATTAATACAGGAGGCAGATTGGCCCTGTTTCTCGGACCATTGCAAATGCTGCAATCTGTCCACAGCAGCAGTTTTCTTTTTCCCGTTGACTCAAGCCTGACCACCTCCAGGAGGTGTGTGTATGTGTGTGTGTTTGTATGAGATCGTGACCTTGGCTTGGCTAATTATGTAGAGGACACCAGGGGAAAACCACATTTCCCAACCTCTAATGATTCATAAACAATTTTAACAGGCTTGAACTCCATTATGACCTTAATTAGTTTGTGATCCCTCAGCCAAACGAGTCCCCCTGCCCCGCCTCACCACCCAACACACCTTACCCCACAGCTGGAATGAGACAGGAATTTCTGGGAGGAACGTCAATCTTGCTCAGCATGTAGGCGAGTTGTCCTAAAATACAACTTCAGGCTGTTGGTGCTAGAAGCCATTATACCCTCATTTGTATCCTTCAGCTCGCTGGTTTCCTTAGGCATTTAAGCAGGGTCAGAACTGGTTGGGATTTATATATAAGATTGATCAGGAAGTGACAGTACTTCTGAAGGACCAGCAAGGTGGACCTATAAGGTGATCACACCAGCAGGGCAGAGCCTATAGGCTTGAATACACTTTGGTCACATGTCACACTGAACCATTTATTTTGCCAAATTGCTCAGATATTTCTTTCACTACTTTCGCTTCCAAAACAAAGAGGTTGGGTGGAGGATAACATACCTGGGACATTATACAGTGTGATTGTAATTATTTTTTTCACATTCTTCATAAAGGGAGGTGTGCAAATATCTAACTAATCACAATAGTTTGACTTCCATTTGAAATTAAGAAAATATATTTTGTAACCTGAATACCCAGAATTGTGATTGTCGACACACGAGCCCACAAAAAACAAACTAAACTGACCTAATAAATTGGATATGCATTTCCATGCACCCACCTTTACCAGGAAAAATCAATTCACCTTTACAGACACTCATCAAATGCAGCCATCCTGAACCGATATATCTATAGAAGAATGTAGGCATACACTTTACACATAATAATTATTACCAAACCTTTTCAATCCTTAAAAGACGGCTCAAGTTCACCAAATGCCTCCAAACCAATTTTTTAATAAGCCTTATTTTCAAAACAGTTGGTTCTAGATGTATTTTGATATTTTTCGCAGATACACAACACAGGTAAACATTTGTTAAATAAAAAAAATTGGAATAAGAAATACACATTTTTCCTTGACATTGTAATACCAAGTGAAAAAATGTATGTTCTTTGCCATTTCTCCCTTTAAAAGCAAGTGACTACACCACCTGCTTAGTATAAGAAACAGCTTCCAACTCTAGATCAGGAGGGGAATATTCATCAGAGGGAGGAAATTTGAGGGAGACAGAAGTATAAAATGGCATGGCACACCTTGACACAAGGGACTTTAAACAGTGTTCCATCTCTGTCCTTTGTTCTTTTCTCTGGTCAACTTACAGTCACACACAAGGTACCGGTAACACAAATCCACACACACACATTCCCACTGAAGATCCATACTGCCATGTCCCTCTCTCCAGGGGCCCTCCATTCAGCTATGGCATAAATCAGGTGGATTGCTGGTGGCGGACAGAGGAGGAATCAATTTCCCTTTGTGCCGCCCGCTCTCTGCTCACTAGTTCACATGCTCCCCCACCGGAGACTGTTAGCCTCAGTGTTCTGCTGCGCCTCACCCCTGCAACACTTAGAACATCCAAATGTTCTACCTAGGTCCTCAGGGGATTATTGAGAAATTGGATCAAAGCAAGTGAGTTTAACAAGTTATCTTGACCAAAAATAGAAATGATCCACAGACTGTTGATAGGTTGCTTTTGACCATTAAAATCCTGTTGTTATGTCAATACCATTCTACTCGTTTGTTAGAGTAACCTGTTTTTATGGTTGTTGTCTTGGCCAACTTGGTTGTGAGTTCAGAGGGATTATGAAGTATTCTGAAACCTTCAAAACAAACCAGATAACAAGATACACAGTCTCCTTGGTATTACACTCACCTACAGGATGTGAGGAGCATATGAGAAAGCACAATGAACAGAGCCAGTACCAAAATATCAGGCAAAATAATGTTAGTAACCTTACCTCCCATTGCAAGGTGATTAGGCCAAAATCACTTTGGACACACTGAACCACAGGCACATTATTGGATGGAAGTTAGATGACTAGTTACTGGTGCTTGATTCATTAGGCTCTTACACGTTATTGAGTCACCAGTGGCTGACTCATGCCAGAGACACACAGACTGTCTTCAGAATTGCTCCTTAGGGCTCATGCTCACTCTCCATAACTTCAGCTCTCATTACAGGGGTTTTTCAGTGGATCTCCCAGTGTATCTGTCTTGACATGACTTACTGGTGGCCTTGGGTAACTCTCACTCAGGAAGTAGGTCAGCCTTCAAAATTAAAATTAACTTATTAATACACCATGCCTCACAAGCTCAGGGTGAAGATGAAATAAGGAAGGTGCTTGTCACGGATGAGGAACTTGTTGTGCCCTGATCATCAATATTTAGTGCAGGGCTTCTCAAACTTGATCCTACGGTCAGCCAAGGGTTTATAGCGTAGTGAAATAATGAAATATGTATGTGAATCAGCTGTAAAGAGCTACAGCTAAAATTAAAACATGCAACTGTTGGAGGCCCCTGGACCTAGTTTGGCCCTTAGATTATTGTAAACACCCAGGATTCCATTCTGGTTTCCATTTTTTTATTTACACTTGAAGCAAAGCAAGAGATTAAAGGGGAACACCGACAACATTCTATAATTTGTCTATGTTTCTAAATTACTTAAAGTAATAACTTGACTGTCACTCTCATCAAGCAGCTCTCTCACCAAGGGAGATCAGAGCTGAGCTGGCAGAATTGCTACGTCAGCTGTAGACATTGTGAAAGACAGAACTTTGTGAAATAAAGTGTAAATGTGTTCAAATCAAATGTTCTTTCCCAGAGAAAACACCAAACCTCAGTGGCCCAATGGCTATTAGGAAACAACATTTACATTTTATGTAATAAATGTCCGTTGTGTGGCTTGAAGTGAACATGTTCTGACTTGTCTGCTAAACACAGAAGATGCCAGCTCACGGCTTCATGCGCATTTGCGCAGTTGTCGTTCATGTCTCCAGCTGATGTAGCAATCCTACCAGCTCGGCTCTGATCTCCCTTGGTGAGAGAGCTGCTTGATAAGTCAAACTATTACTTATTGATTTAAGAACATAGACAATTATATAATTTTTTCAGTGTTCCCATTTAAGTTTCCCATGCAGTTTTTACACAGTAGTTCAGGGCTGGCCAACCCTGTTCTTGGAGAGCCACCATCCTGTAAGTTTTCACTTCAACCCTTGTTGTGGGCAACATGTTTTAGCGTTCCTTAAGGTAATTATTAGAATCAGGTGTGCTATATTAGGGTTGAAGTGAATTTACAGGATGGTGGCTCTCCAGGAACAGTGTTGTCCAGCCCTGCAGTAGTTCAATACATTAAATAATTGATGAATAAATGTATTTATTTCATTAATATAACGGAATATATTTGGAATATATTATTTCATTAAATATCCATTTGCAATTGATATTGAAATTGAATGCAATCAATTGCGTAGGTGTAACAATAACTGGGTTAAACAAATATATTTACATTCACCAGATATTATCATTGACTCTTCGCCAGGGGTCTCCAACCTTTAGCATGAGATACTTAAATGAAATGTTGGCCATTTCAATTCTTGCTTTCAAATGGGCAAACTTTCTGCTTTCTTTTCCTGCCTCTTGTTCCAAGGTCCTTAGTGTACAGGAGAAAGTACTTCACTACTTTTTCTGTTAATGTAACTGGTAAAATAAAGGTTAGTAAACATTAGCAAGTGGGGTGTGACTCAATGTTATCTAATATACCTTTTTTCTTAGGTTTGAATTGATGTTCTTAGGTGAAGTGTCATGGAAAAGAAGCTGCATGAAGAGTAACTCCTGCTTTCGCATAGGGATCCGTGAAATTGGTGTTAATTATAAAATCACATATGAGGAGAGGACCTGACACCCCACTGCTCAAGGGGTCGTGGGTGGGTCGTGGGTGTGAGTATAGACACAGAGACAAAATATACTGTGTAAAACTAGGCTTTTATTTAGCCACAGCATAAAATTATATTTTAGGAAAAGGGAAGGCTGGATGGGACCAAAGCAAATAAATTAATACAAGGTCCACCCCTAAACTGTCCTACACTCCCAAAACTATACTGGCACACAAGTGAGGCGCCCTTAACCAAACTTACAGGGGTCGGTCTGCCCAGGTCTAACTAGTATGTGTAAACACAGGAGTATCCCTGCATGCAGTGTACCCCCCGGGGCAGCTCTAAGCTGCTTCCCAACCCCCTGTACATGTAAGAACCAAAGGTTATTATATTACTGCAAAAGTCACAATCACAAGAGAAACGTAACAGCAAAGCACAGTACACAAGACAAAACTCTCTCACACACACTACCACAGCACAGACAAGTTTAACTATTGCTAAATTCAACCAGCCAAAAGGCTACCACTGTTAGATGGTTGCTAAATACAGAGGTGTGGCCACAACCACACACAACCAAACTTACAAAGCTCACGCTTAAAACCCAAGAGAGATTGGAACATCTTATTCTTCTTCTTCTTTAAAATCATTGACAGATCGCATCCAACTAAAGGTGCCTATACCTACTGCACTGGAGTGTGAGGCCGGTCACGGCCTCCCTGCTATATTTCCTATACAGCCCCGTGGTCCTAACAAACTAAATAAAGCCTTTAGCACTACCTCCTTCCCTCTATCCCAGCAAATCCTCTCTATTCGACCTATTATTCTTCACACTACTTAACACTGCAGCTGAGTTGAACATATCACTACCCTACCTGAGTCTGAACATATCACTACCCTACCTGGTGTCACATCCTCCACCCATCTCAAACCAACGATCACAGCCACCATCTCTGCCGTATACACAGATACATTATCCATCACTCTTTGTCATACACTTACATTGAACTCAGGGACATGCACCCCTGCACCCACTCTACCACCAGTCGTTGCCTTAGACCCATCTGTATAAAACTCAGAAAACCGATAGCTAACATACGGTACCTCTCCACACACACACACTCACGTCCCCTTTGCCCGACTCCCTCCTTTCCTCAATCATGCCCAAATCCACATTTGGTGTCGGGAACAGCCATGGAGGAATAGATTCCAATGCAATCTCCAGGTGAATCGCAATCCCCCTAGGACATACTCTGCAAGTTTCTGCCCAATCATCCACCCATATGTCCTCTGCCTACCCATGCCCCTCTCCCACACTCCCTGGTTGCCACGACAGCATTGTGGCTGATTGCAAACCCCTTCACCCTTGTCCAATATGCCAATGCCAACTTATCCCGCCTCAAGCTCAGCGGTTAATCCCCTGTGTCAACCTGCAATGCTACCACCGGAGTAGTCCTGATAGCCCCCACCCATAGTTTCAGTGCTTGTGATTGTACCATGTCTAGTCACTATACCACCGTTTTGGCTGCCACTCCATAAATAAAACACAACTGATGTAATCAGTGCCTGATACATATACAACAGTGTTTGCCTATCCGCCCCCCCAATCAAAACCTGCCACTGCCCTCATCAGCTTTAACACCTTGCTAAACTTCACCTCAACATACTCCACATGCATCCTCCAAGTAAGCCTCTCATCAAACCACAACCCTAAATAATTCCGGCCCCCTTTCCAAATCCTGACCATACATATGCAGCCATACATCCCCCACCTTCCACCTAGAATACACCATGAAACAAGATTTAACCACCAACTTACTAAAACTCTATGTCTTGGACCAGTCCTCCACCACACCCACAGCCTCTTGCATCTTCTCCATCACAAACTTCTCATTCTTACCTCTCTTCCCCATCATCCGCATACAGAGCCACACACATTCCTTGCCCTACATCCCTAAACACATCATCAATCATCAACCAGAACAACACTGGGCTAATCACACTGCCCTGTGGAGTACCATTAAACACCTCATACATCCCTGACAATACCAACCCAACCCTCACCTGTATGTACCTATCAAACAAGAAATCCATAATCCAGTTATACATCCAACCCCTAATACCCAGTGCACTCAACTTGATCAACACCCCCTCCCTCCACATAGTGTCATATGTCTTCTCTATGTCAAAGTATACCACAGTCATAATCTCCTTCATTGCAAGCGCCTTGGCTATTTCTGTGCTAACCACCACCAATGCATCCATAGTAGACCTCCCCTTCCTGAACCCACTCCGCTCCTCACTCATCAATCCCCAACTCTCCAGGAAAAACATCAACCTCCTCATTAACACGTTTTCCATCAGTTTATACAAGTTGGAAGTCAAAGCAATAGGCCTATTACTATCCACCTTCTCTGGATCTTTACCCGGTTTGGCAAATGGCAGCACTTCTGCCCGTTTCCACCCGCCAGGTAACACTCCAGTCCTCCACACCTTATTATACAACCCTACTATGGCTTACAATACACTATCGGGGCCTTCTTTACAATCTCAAAGCACACTCCATCTTCTCCCGGAGCCGTCCGCCTACACCCCACTAATGCTTATCTCAACTCAGATCTGGTGAATTCTGCATCCATCGCCTCACCTGACACCACCTTCTTCTTCAACACATCTCCATTCTGTGTCAACTTTTCACATCATCTCCTCTTACTCTCCTCACACAGGTGACCACCACTGTGCACCTTCTCAAACCCTACACCTAGTACATCTGCCTTTTCTTTACACGTCATAGCAATACATTCCCCCTCCACCAATACAGGTATTTCAACATTCACCCCTTTCCCATCATCTTCCTAAACATTTTCCAAACCCTCCCAATGTCACATATGCTGCACTGTTCCCCGCTGCAGTTACAGCACCTCAATTTGGCCTGAGCTTCACACTTTCCATACTCATGTGCGCCCCCACACTTTGCACAACAACTCTTCCCCTTGCAAACACTAGCCACATGTCCCATACGTTGGCACTTGAAGCACAGCAGCAGCGATGACACATACTCCCTCACATAAAAGCTCATGTACCCAAACACACTCTACTGGGTAGTCATTCATCAAACTCTATCAGCACCGTTGGGTTCTCCACCCCTTTCCCTGTATTTTTATTTGTCATAGGCTTTGCCTCTACCACAATTCCCCCTGTAACTTCGCTATGAAATTCCTCCATCGATACATCCAGAGGCATCCCCGTATCACCCCCCTTACCATGCCCGGATTACCCAATAAGCATTATGGGCACAGGCCCAGTAAATATTTACATTTCAGATAATGACACCATGTATAATCAGAGAAAAGGCATGCTGATATTTGTATTAATTTAAATAGAATTATATAATTGGTCAAGCGCAGGTCTGGAAAGCACTGATGTAACAACCCGCCCCTGCGCAGCCTTCAAATAACCCCACGCTGAATCGAGCGGACTGTGGGATCTGTCGTTGTAGGTCAAGAAAATTAGTGAGAGAAGCGGTTGTAATAAACGCAAATGAAAAAGAGAAAAGGAGGAGTGGGAGGTGTCAAGTCAAGTTTATTTATCATGTGCATCGAATAACATACATCATCCCATACAGAGAAATTATTTTTAACATGGCACGGCGATTCTATGCAGTGGGCTTAAAAACAAGAATTACAACAATATAAGAATTTTAAAATAATAATGACAATAGTAATAGTAATACTAAACGCTATGTACTAAGCAATGGTCTGGAAAATGTACAACAGTAGAAGTAGTAAATATTATAGATTGGCATGGAAAAATTGCTTTTAAAGGTGTATTTGAATTC
>JACXGM010026031.1:0-15047 GCA_016801145.1 Umbra pygmaea | reverse complement strand
GTTGATAGCAATTCTGTAAAGTCCTCAACAAAGGCTGGAGAGTATTTCGGAGGCCTGTAAATAATGACAAGTAGAATGCGTGGAGCACCTTTTAACACCATTCCCAGATATTCGAAAGACAGGTAATTTCCAAATGAGACTTGCTTACATTGATAGACATCTTTAAAAAGGGCAGCTACACCTCCTCCTCTCCTATCCGGAGATAGGACACCATTCAAGCTGTTCAAGAAGGCCAAATACTTCAAACTCCTGTTTGGTGCATATGCACAAACAACAGTCAGAGTTTCTCCCCCCACATCCCAAAGGCACAGAGAGGCGACCCTCTCGTCCACTGGGGTAGACTCCAATGTAGCGGCGCCCAGCCGGGGGCTTGTAAGTTGTTGGTCAATGGCGCAAGCACTTTCAGTTGCTTCAATATAGCAATACACCCAGAATTATCCTGAACACACCTCCCTGTTAGACCAGCACACCCATGGGCGCAAATATGGGCGCAGGTGAATTGGCTATTTAAACTATGTGGGCGCTGCATGGGAAATTGACATTTGCGTCATTCTTAAACTAGCAAAGACACTTGCATTCGGGCCTTGCGCTGCGTTGCACCAGGAGCAAGATAGGGCCCTTAATGTCCTCTATTCTTACATACAGGCTTTGATGCAAAAAAGAACCATGCTGAGATGAAGATGCAGTTTACCAGTGCAACTGAAGACATATGTAGACGGACCCCTAAACCAAGCAGCTTTTTAGTAACTGGTCCTAGCTGGCGATAATTTGAGTTTGAGGACCTAATCAAATTGGCAAACCAAAGAAAAAGTGCTAAGCACTTACGGGGAGAACATAATAAAAACTGTTCACTTCCATCACAGCCCTGTGCAGAACACCTGATAGTCAATATGTGATTTACACATTGAAGACTCCACACACATATTGGTGAGGGTAATAATGGAGCTTAAGAGCCAACAGCTTCTATGTCCTCGTCCACACGTACACAGTTATTATCAAAACTAGAGTTTTTTCTATGCGGTTTGGCTGTTCATCCACATTAAAATGCTGTATCAGGTCACTGGCTGGACGTGACTTTATGACACATTAACCTTTAAAAATAAAAGCAATTTTACAATACACTCCATATATTTTGTGGAATTTGCTGTAGGAAAGGTTGAAAATATGCAGAAGGTGGGCATTGGGAACATAAAGGTTAGGAATCTCCCCTAAATGCTGTTTAGAACTCAGGAGAGAAACAAGCTTCTTAATGTTGATTTCCTATGAGGTTTGGAATGTGGCCTGTTTGTAGCTTGGAAGTGGCAGTAAACCTAAGAGGTTTAAAGGCAACCACGACAAGGAAACAGAGGTTTTTGATGGAATCTGAAGTCCTATGGTTTTATATATTTCTCTCACACGGTCACATATTCCAATACATCTTTCTCTCACTGCTCTGTGTCCACTGTTTAAGCTTAATTCAGAGCATTTGCAACACTTTCACAATTCGCCATGTGTACCTTTTTAAATGGATATCTGCTTAGAGCCGGTCAAGCCATTATAAACAAAATGTACATGTGAAAGCCACATTTATCACACCCAGTCACAGTTTGGAAGATTATGGTTGGGTCTGTCCTCTGTGGTTCTGTTAGTGTTAAAGGAGGCAAGGAAATACACTTGTTTATTGTATCTCATAACACACACAGCTTTTTTCTTCAGGAAAATCTACATTTTAGATATTCAAGACAGAAATGGCCCTTGCTATAGGCAAGAACTGTTCGCCTGGCAACTATATTATGCTGGCAACACAAACTCAGATATTTCTTTTAAAAGTAAAGAAAAAATATTTATGTAATTTTACTAGCTATCCAAGCCACAGGCTTAGGCTACATTTGATATATCTCTGGAAGCGACTCGTTAGAAGGTGGGCACTAATTTGACTTTGAATTCTGGACCTATTTCAATTGCAGACTGATACGGAAGTGGATGAAATGTACTCTTGGTTGTTCTCAGATGCATTTGTAGGCACAGCCAAATAAATCATCTGTGGTAACTTTTGTAAATACTATATTAAGAAATGGATTCATGGTGGAGTGTTCCTTTAAGATTGTGTAATAAATAGTTAAAACATATCATGACACAACATCATTAAATACAATCACAGAAGGCAAATATAGCCGCAAGCGGCGATTTGTGGGTTCAACCCTTTTTTCTCAATAGCGACTTCAAAGTAATTTCACACAGGGTTCAACATTGTTATAAAACATATCCTACAATTTTTATGATCTATAGCTTCATTTATATGTAATTCAACATGCATTTATTATACATTTAAAGCGCCCCCTAGTGGTCAATATGATTTAGACTTGCAGGGCGTGGTTCAGTTACTTATGAGGACATATCCTGAGAGATTTGTCATGATTGGAGAATGAATATGCGATTAATAGTAGAATGTACGTAATGCCACTCACCTATCTTGCGCTTGTAGTGGCCCCTAGTAGTGTATGTATATGAAACTGTCTGGGTATATCTGGGGTACTTATCTGAACATATCCTGTGAGTTTTGTGTTGATTGGCCCTACGGTTGCTGATTTTTCTTCATTTATGTCCAGAGCCACGCCCTTTTGTAATTCATTGGTCAACAACTTAAAAAGAAATTGAGATAGACATGTTTTATTCATTTTTTAATAAGCTTGATCAATGATGATTCAACAAAAAATTGGTGGCAATCAGAGCTATGTTGTGGAAGAAGATGAAATTAGTCAATTTGAATGAGACTTGCAGGGTGTGGTTCAATTACCTATGAGGACATAACCTGAGATATTTTTCATGATGTGAGAATGAATATGCAATTAATAGTAACAATTGTATAATACCACTCACCTATCTTGCGCTTGTAGCGCCCCCTAGTGGTGTATGTATATGAAACTGTCGGGGTATATTTGGGTAACTTATCTGAACATATACTGTGAGTTTTGTGATGATTGGCCCTACGGTTGCTGATTTGTATTAATTTATGTCCAGAGCCACGCCCCTTGCAAAGTTCATTGGTCAATAACTTAAAAGTAATCGGAGGTACGGTTTAGGAGGAGACCTCAAAAATGTGTTTTTCAAAAAATTCAAAATTATCTGAACATATCCTGTGAATTTTGTGATAATTGGCCTTACGGTTGCTGATTTGTGTTCTATGGAAGCACATGCACACCATTTCCAGTTATTCCCCCAAGTTTCATGTTTCTAGCTTATTCCAGCTCACGGGAATTTCAGCCAGCGTGGCAAACACCAAATAATAATAATAACCATTTCACACAAAAACAATAGGGTTCTACCAATTCGTGGTTGAACCCTAATAATAACCATTTCACACAAAAACAATAGGGTTCTACCAATTCGTGGGTGAACCCTAGTTATACTGAGCGATGCTGTATAAAATGTCTAATTGTAACGAGTAAAGCTATATGGAATTCCAAAGTGTAATGATAGAGAGTGATGCTTTATAAAACAAATCAGTCTAATGATAAGAAGTGATGCTTTATAAAACACCACATTCTAAGGAAAAGAACTGATACATCATTAATATCTTTCCATTCTTCCTTCTTTCTCTCCAGGCAACATGGAATGGTTTGACAGGGCAGATTAATATTAACAAGACAGATGGTTTGAGGAAAGACTTTGACCTGGATGTGATTAGTCTAAAGGAAGATGGCTTGGAGAAGGTGAGATAAATCACATATCTGATATATAGTGTATCACATTCTCAATTCACCCTCTAGAATTATTGATTATATTTCATAGCTTGTTTTTCTCAATTAGACAAAGTGAGAAAATTATCTTAGGGCACTCAACACACTTCATCAGATAAAACCTAAATAATGTATTCAACCGTACTCAGAAATTCTCTGGAATTATGTTCTCAGGGAACTATTTTGAAAACTTGTTAAAGCGGCACTATGTAACTTTCCATTAATTTGTCCTGTCGGCCCAAATTTTTAAATATATTTTTTATATAAATGTTTTTTACTGAACACAGGAATAATACAGGGACAATATAACCAATTTCAGAAAATACACATTATTTTATCCAGAATATACATTGGTTGCTAGTTACATATTGTGAAATGTCAATTTTGCTAGGAACTATTTTGACAATATGTATTCATATCAGACAGAAAATGCCAAATAATATTTTCCAACAATTTAACCACTGATTTAAAATGTTAACCACTATAGTAGCATAGTGTACATGCACAGTGCTTCTATTCACAACTTGAAACTTCAGTTATGAATAACAATGGGCAATAAGTATCAAAACCTCTCAGAAAAACACAGAATCAAACCTGGTGGAAACGGGTGGGAGGGAGGGCACAATGATGCAATAACCACATGCTTCAGACTGGGAAATTGCACTGACGCAATAACCACATGCTCTAGACTGGGTAATCGCACTGATGCAATAACCACATGCTCCAGACTGGGTAATCGCACTGATGCAATAACCACATGCTCCAGACTGGGTAATTGCACTGACGGCTTAAATAGGCAGCGCTATTACTAATATGGAATTAAGGACTGATGATAGGTGCATGCTTGCCATTAGCTGATGCAGGCTGAGATTACGTATCACTCAGTTTACATTTCTGAAATGCATCAGTATTTATATGGCAACCTATTAGGCATCACATTACTGAGGTTAAGATTTGGAATAAGGTAAGGTTTAACATTACATAAAACAGACATTCACAAATTGCCTGTCTAGAGAAACAAATGTGAATTGCCCTGGAACTGAAAAAAGAAACATTGCTTCCATCTGAAACTGATCTCGTAACCACCAGGTGCCACTTGCTTAACTGCCCATCCACCATTCCCGGCCACCGCACCCTACCAATATTTATTGCTGATTATAGTCATAATCGGTTCTAGTGTCCGGGTTGCACATTGACAGCCACTGTCATAAGTTCATTTTTCACGCAATTAGATTTTACAGAATAGTTCCTTGCAAACATTATCCATGCAAGTTAGAACAATTTTTATTTTACCAGATAAGTTGATTGAGAAGTGATTCTCATTTGCAATGTTGACCAAGAAGGCTTGACAGTGAGCACTAAGTTACATACAGAGTGCTAGTAGCAGAAAAAAGTGATTGAGAAAGACAGAGAATGACACATCTAAAGCCCATCTGCAGATTAACTACAGCAGAGTTACTAGTGTTGTATATTAGATTATGTTAGAGCCATAGCCAGGCCATGTTTTGATAGAAATGAAAATCTGCAAATGACAATCTGTAAACTTGCCTGGTAGTTGTAAGCACAGGTGTGACCACCAGCAAGGCATTTATGCCTGACCCACTTCCGCCAGTGCCTCTTGTACCGGCTGCAGGGTCGTCAGCCGGGAGCCACACTTCACAGATGTTTTGCTCCTTTAATCCCAGAACACCTCCGGGTGGTGGAACCGTGGCAGGGATTTCTCCCTACCGCTCCCTGCAGCCAGCCCTCGGATCTGTCTCTCCCCTACGCCTTGTCCTTTCTATGGAGCCAGAGCAAAAAAACTTTTTGAGGACTCTCTCCAGTTTGATGCCTCTGATGCCAAGGGTCTTGAGGAAACACTGGATGGAGGTTCCAGTGAAGCCCCTGCAACCAACTTCCACTGGGTAGGTGTATTTTCTCCACCCAGCTTGTACGCATGCAGCTGCCAGATCTGCATACCTCTACTTTTTCCCTTTCAAAGGCAGCCTCCAGCCCATTCTCCCACAGCACTGTCAGTTCGGCCATTACGACCATCTTCGTGACGATGGACCAAATCACGATGTCTGGCCGGAGGAAGGTTATAATGATCTCCTGAGGGAATTTCAACTGGCGATCCAAGGACCTTTCTCTTGTTGTGCTACTGAGAGCCTCTACCCCTTGTCTAATGAACTAGATGGGCGGGTGTGATGTTGATGGGCTGGCATGGTTCGCTTCGAGCCTGCG
Source organism: Umbra pygmaea (assembly GCA_016801145.1). NCBI lineage: Eukaryota > Metazoa > Chordata > Actinopteri > Esociformes > Umbridae > Umbra > Umbra pygmaea. The sequence continues at coordinate 9,105 of JACXGM010026031.1, read as the reverse complement.
TGCTTCAAAGGTTTCTGCTAGCTTTCGCAGGACTCTGTTGTGATGCCACCCATAGTGCCCCTGGGTCGAAGTCTTGCTGCCAGAGAGGATGTGCTGGAGGCTGGGACTTTGGTGTCCGCGAAGTTAGCATGGCTCCTCTGTGCCATACCAGCATTGCACGTTCTGGGGGCTTGGGAGAGTGTCATACGTGGCTCGGATCAAGAAACTTAGCCTTGTTTCGGGCAACTTTCATAGAGCTGACCACGTGATGCACCTGTCGGTGACAGCCTCCCAGGTTGTCCATCTGCCTTGCTGGGATTGGCTCACAGCCATGACCTTTAGCCCTCCTCCTCCTCCATCCTGACTTCCAAAATCGCTGTTTCCTTTTCTTCCTTGAGGCTTTGGACCTTAGGTGGTGTTCACCAGAGGCATTGGACCATGGCTTAGGTGGTGTTCACCAGAGGCTTTGGACCATGGCTTAGGTGGTGTTCACCAGGCAAAACATGCTGTGCCACGTTACACCACCATTACAACCTCCTGGTGTTTCAGCTGGGTTATGGCTGTTGAACATGAACTTTACCTTAGCTCAGTTTTCAGTATCTCTTTATGACCCAAATTCTGCATTCCCTCTGAATAGATGAATAGTGCTCTTTAAGTCCTCTAATATTTCCCAACATTTCCTCACTGCGTGTTTGTGTGTGTTTTTGCATTTCGCAGCATTTCACGCACTGTTGCTGGCATCAAATGGTGTCATCCTCGACCATGTCTTTAACGGATAGCGTTGTCCCCTTCACAGCCACCCATCCAAGGGGGGATAGTTTGCCATAAATGAGTTCAATACATCTAAGATGGTAGTTTGCCGCAAATGACTTGTATGTTGATTGAATGGGTTCCGTTGCGGTTGATGTATATCAGTACGAATAATTCATTCAGAATAATCTGGGTAAATGTGTACACTAGATATATAACAATGTTTTCACATCTTCGGACACCACAATGATTTCCCTTGTGTGGTAATATTTTTCCTTCTAATTGCAATAATTGGAACTGCTACATTTGTGGAGCAAAGTGTATGTGCATTGTGCACATGCTACATTATGGCCATCATGCACCCTTAAAATAGCATCTGATGCCACTGACTTTTAACCAGGTTTTTCCTGGTCAGTGGCGGAATTGTTTTTGGGAACTGCAAGGTAGCACCAGGGAACGTTTGGCCGGAACACCCCTCTTCTAACCGCCCAACGAACGCAAGTTCATTCCCTAATTTACTGGCGTGCGTCTGTGGAGGGAAAAGTCCCCTATGAGTCGGGTGCAAGATAGGAATGATACATGCGTTGGTGTAAAAAGTAAATTGCGCTGGGTGTCAGATAGGGCCCCATGTCTCAGTTCCTTACATCACAGACCACCCTGGGCTGGATGTGACATTGTCTTTGAAGCTATGCAAGTTCATGTCTGGTTGGTCCTTAAATTGAATGCCAAATGCTGCTGGAATAAAATAATGTTTTACAATAATAAATTGAAATTCCACATTAACTCACCTCACAACATTTTACCTAAAGTTAATGTGATTAAATTATTATTGTATTTGAGGCTCACCATGGGAATGTATACAATGGAAATTTTTTGGAGTTACATGAAAATGTTTTTCTCTCTATTGTTCTGAAAGTCTATCGGAGGGAGTAACCGTCTAAATAAAGTATGGAAAAAGGTGTGTAAAGCAACCAACTGTCTGTTTTCTAACTGTGTTTGACACCTATGCCCTTAGTGATTAAGCCACCTTCAAGAACAGACTTTTCCCTTCTCACCTTTGTAAAGATGTCCCTCTATTCAATTACTGCTCTTAAACCTATGACCTTTGTAGAGATGTCCCTCTATTCAATTACTGCTCTTAAACCTATGACCTTTGTAGAGATGTCCCTCTATTCAATTACTGCTCTTAAACCTATGACCTTTGTAGAGATGTTCCTCTCTTCTGTTACTGCCCTTAAACCTATGACCTTTGTAGTAACGTCTCTCTCGTTCTGTACTGATCTTACACCTCTGACATCTGTAGTAAGGTCCCTTTCTTCTGGTAATGACCCTACACCTCTAACCTTTGTGGTACTGTCCCTCTTCCCGATTCTGACCTTACAGCTCTGACATTTTGTGATGTCCCTCTCCTCATAAATTGATCTTTTATATTGGAACTTTGTGGTTATGTTCCAGTTTACAGAGGGTCAAACAAAACAACTTGACATCATTGTCAGAACATTGTGTGTGAATGATTGGAGACCAAAATCAGGGAGAGAGTTTTCTAATTTTAACACTATAGCCCAACACACTTTTAATGTACTGGATGACTTTGATGCACAAACAAAATAACAAACTCTACAAGGCTGTCATAACACTCTACTTGAATAATGTAGAACTAAGCGGTGTGCAGTCATGCTGATTTTTTTTATTTTTATTTAACCTTTTATAATTATTTATTTATTTATGATAATATATAGCTTTAAACTATCTCTCAGTACAATTACTTATAACACTTTAACATAGTAGGACATTGACAATCACTTGATAATGTATAGGTTTAAACTCTCTCTCAGTACAATTACTTATAACACTTTAACATAGTAGGACATTGACAATCACTTGATAATATATAGGTTTAAACTCTCTCTCAGTACAATTACTTATAACACTTTAACATAGTAGGACATTGACAATCATTTGCTGAGCTGCCATAGATTTAACCTTCTCAGGACAAACTCTCATAAGCACACTTATCATGGAGATTAGCCGGATTAGCTCTTCATCCATCCATTTTTGTGAGAAAAACAATACATATTGTATTATCAAATACACATCTGAATACATGGATGGTGCCCTGATTTACCCTGTTCATGCTTATAAACATTTGGGCATATGGATTGATGATAGGCTCTCCTTTAAAATGAATGTTGATGATTTGGTTAAAAAACCTCAGAGTTAAAGTGGGTTTCTTTTATAGGAACAAGTGATTTTTAATGCTGAACAATAGGAAACAAATTGTATCTACTTTCTATATCATCGATTATGGAGACACCATCTATTTGTATGCATCTGCTTCAATGGCACTTATTGTAATACTAGGGATGTTAACCCTGTTGTCCTAGACAAATCATTTGCAACCTAATCATCAGTTGGCCCATAATTCCCTCCCTCCTACAATTATTTTCAAATAAATAAATAAAAAGTGATGAGTATTAAGTGGTTATAAGTATTAAATTGTGATGAGTGTTAAGTAGTAACACTCAACAGGGATGTTGAAGATTATGATGAAAGAGTTTCAATAATGTTTCCTCTTCAGATTGGATTGTGGAACTCTAACACCGGCCTTAACTTGACTGACAGCCTGAAGGACAAAGGGACTAACATCACAGACTCCATGGCCAACAGGACTCTAGTGGTCACCACTATCCTGGTAGGAGATTTAATTTCTGTATCATTACCGTTATTATTATCCTGGTATTCTGTAGTAGATCAATGTAGAGGTTCATATAATGTCTACTGTATCATTACCGTTATTATTATCCTGGTATTCTGTAGTAGATCAATGTAGAGGTTCATATAATGTCTACTGTATCATTACCATTATTATTCTCCTGGTATTCTGTAGTAGATCAATGTAGAGGTTCATATAATGTCTACTGTATCATTACCGTTATTATTATCCTGGTCTTCTGTAGTAGATCAATGTAGAAGTTCATATAATGTCTACTGTATCATTACCGTTATTATTATCCTGGTCTTCTGTAGTAGATCAATGTAGAGGTTCATATAATGTCTACTGTATCATTACCGTTATTATTATCCTGGTCTTGTGTAGTAGATCAATGTAGAAGTTCATATAATGTCTACGGTATCATTACCGTTATTATTATCCTGGTCTTCTGTAGTATGTCAATGTAGAGGTTCATATGTCTACTGTATCATTACCGTTATTATTATCCTGGTCTTCTGTAGTAGATCAATGTAGAAGTTCATATAATGTCTACTGTATCATTACCGTTATAATTATCCTGGTCTTCTGTAGTAGATCAATGTAGAAGTTCATATAATGTCTACTGTATCATTACCGTTATAATTATCTTGGTCTTCTGTAGTAGATCAATGTAGAAGTTCATATAATGTCTACTGTATCATTACCGTTATAATTATCTTGGTCTTCTGTAGTAGATCACTGTAGAAGTTCATATAATGTCTAATGTATCATTACCGTTATAATTATCCTGGTCTTCTGTAGTAGATCAATGTAGAAGTTCATATAATGTCTACTGTATCATTACCGTTATAATTATCCTGGTTTTCTGTAGTAGATCAATGTAGAAGTTCATATAATGTCTACTGTATCATTACCGTTATAATTATCTTGGTCTTCTGTAGTAGATCAATGTAGAGGTTCATATAATGTCTAATGTATCATTACCATTATAATTATCCTGGTCTTCTGTAGTAGATCAATGTAGAAGTTCATATAATGTTTACTGTATCATTACCGTTATAATTATCCTGGTCTTCTGTAGTAGATCAATGTAGAGGTTCATATAATGTCTAATGTATCATTACCGTTATTATAATCCTGGTCTTCTGTAGTAAGTCAATGTAGAAGTTCATATAATGTCTACTGTATCATTACCTTTATTAATGTCCTGGTCTTCTGTAGTAGATCAATGTAGAGGTTCATATAATGTCTAATGTATCATTACAGTTATTATTATCCTGGTCTACCGTAGTAAGTCAATGTAGAAGTTCATATAATGTCTACTGTATCATTACCTTTATTAATGTCCTGGTCTTCTGTAGTAGATCAATGTAGAGGTTCATATGTCTACTGTATCATTACCGTTATTATTATCCTGGTCTTCTGTAGTAGATCAATGTAGAGGTTCATATGTCTACTGTATCATTACCATTATTCTTATCCTGGTCTTCTGTAGTAGAGCAATGTAGAGGTTCATATAATGTCTACTGTAGTGGCTCAATGTAGATGTTCACATAATATATACTTTGTATAATTATATATATTTATATACTGAAGTATGTCAGATTAAAGGTGCATATGATAGTGTAGCTACTATAGTTCACAAGTTTTTTTTTTTTTACCTTTTATTTAACCAGGTAAGTTGACTAAGAACAATTTCTTATTTACAGCAACGACCTGGGAGCAATTAGGGTAAAGTGTCTTGCCCAAGGACACAACAACATTTGGCTCAGTCGGGATTCGAACTGGCAACCTTCTCACTACAAGTCTGACTCCCAACCCACTGAGCCATCTGCGCCCCTGAAGTTAAAAGTTTCTTAAAATAGCTATTGTAAAACATGACTGTATAGGTTCATATAATATCTGCTGTAGTAGATCAATGTAGAGGTTCATATAATATATACTCTGGTACATCAAATTAGAGGTTCATATAATACCTATCATAGAAAATCAATGTAGAGATTCATATAAATACAGTGCCTTGCGAAAGTATTTGGCCCCCTTGAACATTTCGACCTTTTGCCACATTTCAGACTTCAAACATAAAGATATAAAATTGTAATTTTCTGTGAAGAAGCAACAACAAGTGGGACACAATCATGGAGTGGAACGAAATTTATTGGATATTTCAAACTTTTTTAACAAAAAAGAACTGACAAATTGGGCGAGCAAAATTATTCAGCCCCTTTACTTTCAGTGCAGTTGTCACGGTGAGTGTGGGTGAGATGAGGAGGGAGACTCAGGCAAGGCGTGTAGACAGTGGTTGGTTGATTTTTAATTCCAAAAGCTCCGGGAAACATACAGCATGCTCAGTAATAGTATACACGGAATAGAGCGAGTGCACATGGTTGTACAGGATAGCTACGTACTAGTTAAACAGCGGTAGGACACTGGGGCTACGAACCTGTACAGAGCCTACGCCTTACTTCCAAACTCTAAACAGACACACATACACATCAACATGCGCAGCTCTCGGATCTTCCCTTTACATACATATATATCCCCAACGTGACACTGAGCTGAATACTTGTATTCAATGACCGACAGCTCTCTCCAGTCAAGCAGTCTGCTTTATACTAGGAACAAACACTTAGATGTTTAAAGCTGGATTTGGATACAGAAAGATTTCCCAAGCTTGAAACATCCCAATGAGCACTGTGCAAGTGATAATGTTGAAATGGAAGGAGTATCAGACCACTGCAAATCTACCAAGACCCGGCCGTCCCTCGGAACTTTCAGCTCATACAAGGAGAAGACTGATCAGAGATGCAGCCAAGAGGCCCATGATCACTCTGTATGAACTGCAGAGATCTACAGCTGAGGTGAGCGAGTCTGTCCATAGGACAACAATCCGTCGTATACTGCACAAATCTGGCCTTTATAGAAGAGTGGCAAGAAGAAAGCCATTTCTGAAAGATATCCATAAAAAGTGTTGTTTAAAGTTTGCCACAAGCCCCCTGGGAGACACACCAAACATGTGGTAGGAGGTGTTCTGGTCAGATGAAACCAAAATCGAACTTTTTGGCAACAATGCAAAATGTTATGTTTGGCGTAAAAGCAACACAGCTCATCACCCTGAACACACCATCCCCACTGTCAAACATGGTGGTGGCAGCATAGTGGTTTGGGCCTGCTTTTCTTCAGCAGGGACAGGGAAGATGGCTAAAATTGATGGGAATATGGATGGAGCCAAATACAGGACCATTCTGGAAGAAAACCTGATGGAGTCTGCAAAAGACCTGAGACTGGGACGGAGATTTGTCTTCCAACAAGACAATGATCCAAAACATAATGCAAAGTCTACAATGGAATGGTTCACAAATAAACATATTCAGGTGTTAGAATGGCCAAGTCAAAGACCAGACCTGAATCCAATTGAGAATCTGTGGAAAGAACTGAAAACTGCTGTTCACAAACGCTCTCCATCCAACCTCACTGAGTTCGAGCAGTTTTGCAAGGAGGAATGGGCAAGAATTTCAGTCTCTCAATGTGCACAACTGATAGAGACATACCCCAAGCGACTTACAGCTGTAATCGCAGCAAAAGGTGGCGCTACAAAGTATTAACCCAATTTTTCTGTTTTTTATTTGTTAAAAGTTTGTAATATCCAATAAATTTTGTTTCACGTCATGATTGTGTCCCACTTGTTGTTGATTCTTCACAAAAAATTACAGTTTCATATCTTTATGTTTGAAGCCTGAAATGTGGCAAAAGGTCGGAAAGTTCAAGGGGGCCGAATACTTTCGCAAGGCACTGTATACTCTGGTGTAAAGACATTCTCAATGACACAGGGTAGTGAAGGAACATCTGCCCTTTGTAGGCTGCTGTCCTTCAGATGGAGCGTTAAAAAGGTGTCCTGACTCTCTGTGGTCATTAAAAATCTCATGGCACTTATCGCTAGAGTAGGCGTGTCTACCCTGTTGTGATGGCTATCTTCCCAACCAGGCCTCATATCAATCATGGCCACCTAATAACCCCCCTCATTAGTAATTGGCAAATATAATTACTCACCTATCCACCTAATAGTTGATCTGTGGTGAGCGTTGTTGCGCCAAATGGCTGCCGTCCCAAGTGGATGCCACACATTGGTGCTGGGTGAAGTGGGCTGGGTGAAAAAAGCTGTATAAGTTAAACTGATATCATTATTATTACTGTAGTCAGTTTAGAGGTTCACACAATACCAAGTTACGTAGCTCAAAGTAGAGGTTCATATAATATATATTGTAGTAGATCAATGTAGAGCATGCCTATACAAATATGACCCTCAAAGCCAGGTCCACTCCATGTTTTCATTGCAACCCTCTAATCTGGGACCTTATTTAGACCTGCTACACCAGATGTGTGCAATTAATAAGAAAGGATTTGAATAGTTCTGATATAGAAGTTAATATAATATCTACTGCAGTAGATCAGTTTAGAGCAGTGTTTTTAAACCCTCTCCTCTGGGATCACCAGCCATTCCATGTATTTGATTTATTTCTGAGCTAACACACCTGATTCAACTCATCTGCTAATTATCAGGCCCTTGATCAAAGAATTCAGTGAGCGAGTTCAGCAGCTATAGATAAACTGTGGAATGTCTAGTGTGCGGGGAGAGGTTTGAAAAAAACACTGGTTTTGAGCTTCATAAAATATATACTGTAGTTCATCAATGTATATATTAACATAAAATCTACTGCAGTATATCAGGGTTCATACAATATCTACTGTGGAATTTCAGTTTAGAGATTCATTTTAATATTTACTGTAGTAGCTAAATTAGTGTAGAGGTTCATATAATATATAGATACTTGTAAAATGTAGTGAGCTAAGCTACTAGTTATTCTGCACTAAATGAAGCTTCACTACACTGAAGCTCCCCCCAGGAAAATGTAGCAAGCTAAGCTACAAAAATGGCCAAAGTAGTTTACTATATTTTTTTAGATTGAACCGACTTCATTCAAAGTCAATGCTATCTTTTAAAAGATTATTTAATCACTTGTTCTACTGCTTAATTCTCTTATGATGGCACCATATTATTTTCTATAATAGAGCTGAATTAAATGTTTCAAACAAATGAACAATTTTCAGACAAAAAGCAAATGGGTTAGTCTTCATAAAGTAAACCTTTGTCGACCTAAGTTATGCCCATCCTTACATTTGACTACAGTAAAATGTGACACAGACCCTATGAGCTATATTATTACTTTTATTTAGCTATCTTAACATATGACCACATTATGATATGAATATGAACAGATTACATCAGTTGTAATTTGTTACATATACTCCTCTATTATTCTGTTAGGCTACATTGTCTATTATTGTATTATGTGGTAAACGTATTTCATAACATTTGGTTAGTAGGTTATGTGTCATCGAGAAAAGGGGAAAGTAGCACAATCTGATGAGTGAAGTATTTCGTAAAACTAATTTTAAACATAATACTAGAATTGGTACAATTTCTGGGGAAATTGTGTGAAGTGTTCTTGCCGCCACTAGTAGCAAGATTAGTATAATACTAGCATGATAAACCCACTGCTCGAATAATGCTAGCATGGTTTCATAAAGAAATTAGCATGATTAGTATAATGCTGAAATGTTTTTAGCAAGATATTACTATGATTAACATGATGCTAGTACGT
>JACXGM010026029.1:0-15047 GCA_016801145.1 Umbra pygmaea | reverse complement strand
CTGACCATGGTATTACTGTGCTCAATTGGCCTGCCAACTCTCCTGACCTGAAACCCATAGAGAATCTGTGGGATATTGTGAAGAGGAAGTTGAGAGACGCAAGACCCAACACTCTGGATGAGCTTAAGGCCGCTATCGAAGCATCCTGGGCCTCCATCACACCTCAGCAGTGCCACAGGCTGATTGCCTCCATGCCACGGCACATTGAAGCAGTCATTTCTGCAAAATGATTCCCGACCAAGTATTGAGTGCATAACTGAACATAATTATTTGAAGGTTGACTTTTTGTTTTTTCATTTTTTGTATTGCAAACACTTCTTTTATTGGTCAGATGAAATATGCTAATTCTTTGAGATAGGAATTTTGGGTTTTCATGAGCTGTATGCCAAAATCATCAGTATTAAAACAATAAATGATTTGAAATATTTCAGTTGGTGTGCAATGAATCTAAAATATATGAAAGTTTAATTTTTATCATTACATTATGGAAAATAATTAACTTTATCACAATATGCTAATTTCTTGAGAAGGACCTGTATATTGCTAATTAAAAAAGATAATGCTTTGCTGCAATATAAGGTTGCACACAAAATCACCACCTAAAATGCATAATCATTCCAAAGACTGAGCCACACATTAGCTATTGAAAAAAACTATTTTCCTCAGCATTTGTCCATTAGAGTTAAAAATGTCAATTTCTCATTGCTATTTTCATGTAGCCTAATATTTGTAATATTATAGGTAAAAAATATTAGAATCCTCAAGGAAATGCGCACATTTAAGTACAGGAACGAACAAAGGATGCAAGTTATTAAGCTATTCGGTGCATACTGTAACTGTAGAAAACGGCATGTGGACAGCCCCGGACCTAGCCTATGAAAGCCACCTTCAGGAAGGAAAGTCAAATATCGGTAGTTTGCAACACTTCTGGTTATATGATTAATATATATATTATAATATATGATTAGGTCATTTCCTGTTTTGGAGAAAGTCACTTCAAACAGACATTCTCCTCTTACACAAAACGTCTGCAATAGGGCAAATTCGAAGACAAACGTATTGCATTCGCGTTTCTCTCACGTTAGCTATGAAGGAGACGTAAATCATTGACATCTGTAATAAATACTATTACACATTCTTGAACTGCAATGTAAATTATGTTCTTCTGGATATGTAGGAATATTTACTTTTCTAAATTTGAATTGGCTGATCAACATCTAAAAAATAGCAGATTTTAGATTTTAGGCAGGCTATTGGTTAGCCATGAGGAATATATGCCCATAGTTAGCCTACTTTTTCTGTAGGTAGCCTCTTCAAACTACGGTGGTGCAAAATAGTGACTTGTCACAAAATAAACCATAGCCTCCTCATTTGATATAAGGGCATGAACGTGATCATGTTATCTTTCACATACTAACCTGTCGGTCTTTAAACTCCTTGTACAATTCGGGGTGCTTGTCGGCCAAGTGTTTCGAGGTGTTGGCTCACTTTGTTTGCATATGTTTGTAGCACTGACGACAAACAGGTCTCGACTTATAGGTAGCTTATGCCCTCACTGTCAGCAAGGTAGGCAAAGTACTTCCATATTTCACTCCTCGCGTCATCTTTTTCTACTGGTCGTGGACTGGCGACCACAGTAGCACTTGTGCTCACACATGCAGCCATCTCCCTGTAGTGTTTGTTTGTCACATGACAGCTGCAACTTCTTTGCTGCATGCATGAGGAGAAAAAAAAATTGTACTAATAAAAATTTGTTTGCACTTAATTAATTAATTTAGGCTTTTTCATGGTTACAGTGATGGGTGCTACTTTTGACCCAAACTATGCCAATCTATTCATGGGGCAATGGGAAGAGATTTATAGTTGTTTTTTTTTTAAATCCATACCACCATGTCGTTCTTTGGAAAAGATGTAGATGATATCCTATGGAATGTCACAGGTATTCCCCTCCCAGTTTTAATTTCTCTCTTAACTCATCAGATCTAAATAAAAAATTGACAGCAGAGAGAAATCTAGAAAGGATACATTTTTTTGACATGACCATTTATAAAAAAGTTGATGTTTTGGAAACTACCGTCTACCTCAAGCTGCAGAGTAGTATAGACTTTTATGCACAGACAGTAATAACCCTAGACACCTCATACAAAATATACCAGTTGATCAAATCCTTAGACTACAATGTTACTGCAGTACTACAGTTAGTACAAATACTAAAGTATTTTATCATCCAATAACCGGGAATGAATACAAAATTCATTGTTTTCTAAATTCTAGCTTGTTAATGACTGCACCTGCGTACATGGAAGTCTGCCCGTATTCATAAAGTTTCATTCCCAGACAAAGAGTGCACATTGTGACTTTTGATGGATGTATATAAATGTCTCCATAAAAACAATTGAAAGAAACAAAAACCATTTAAATTACACAATTACAAAACTGCACAGTGTCGTCAGTACAGTACGGCAAGTGATTGATGCGGACAGTGGAGTCTATCAACTACACATTTGAATTGCATTAAAAAATGCATCACTAAAGCATACTAGAAAACAAATACCATTTAAATGAAAGGATACTGTACATAAGTGTTCAGACCTTGTTATAAACTCTGTTTAATAGGAACTACTTGATTTGTGGCATACTAACATGGCAACAGTAAGAGAAGTGGTGGGGTGTACGTTAATGTTAGACAATAACCGCACACCTTGCAACCATTTTCTTTTGCAAAAATACAAATTAAAACATTAATTTTCACAAATAAAATGTTGGCAACTGTTTTATAAGTGCATTAAAACACTCCAGACTGTGCGTTGCCAGGGAATAACCGCACACCTCAGCAGTGTAGTAAGCTTTCACTGCGGGGGTGTGCGGTTATTCCCTGGTAACGCACTGTGTGTTAATGCTTATTTATTTAAACCAAATCTCGGGCTGCGCTATGCCAAAATGTGCTGCCTCATTCTAGAGGTCCGGGAACGCCGGAGAACCCATACTCAGGCTCATGAAATAGACTGTCCTGCAATGCAGCGACTTGGCCCACTATACCATGCAGACCCCCCCACATTTGATTAAATAAAATATTAAAATTAACTCTTTCAATGTGTCTTTCAGAAATTTCAGGAATCAGGACAGGAGTTTTGAAAGTCACTGTACTTTTTGCATTGTAGATTATTTAGTATTTTTTCGTTATTTCCTTGTCATCTCAAGTCTGCACTGGAGTAGAGCAAAGGTGTCCGGCTCAGTCTGTGGTGGTCAACCATTTTCTCTAGCATTTGGCTTCTACCCTGTTCATGAATGTTTCATGGTTTTTTTCAATATTGCTATTTTCTCTCCAGACTATTCTTCTTCAGGACAAACAAAAGAAGAACTATTGTGTTGCATGTCAGGAGCTGGACTCTGATGTAGACAAGGACAACCCAGGTATGTGTGTTTAGGCCTGGTATTGTTTTTGCTATGACTAGAGGAAGGAGTTTCCTGAACTAACTCCTGGCCTCAATGTAACATTAGTTTGGGACTCATTGTTTTTGTTGCTTTTTTTAAACTGCCTTCTATCATTTCCTTTTTCTCCTCTCATTACTCCCCCTCGGATGTTCAGCTCTGAATGCCCAAGCTGCTCTATCCCAGGTCAGAGAAAGACAATTGGCCTCTCAACTGGTCGCCCAGGGCAATGAAGCCCCTTCCAGTGACGCCCCCCTCTCCATCACAGGACAGCCCAGACCAGAGCACTGCGAGGGGGCTGCGTCAGGGCTCAGGGGACCCCTCCCTCCCCCGCCCAACCCCTCCACTGCACCCCTAGTGACTCCCAGCTTCCTCCCTGCGTCTGTGCCCTCCATCCAGCCAGTCCAGACCCCAGCCCCACTAACAGCTATTGCACCTCACCCGGCCTTGTCCATCGCAGAGGAAGCGGTTCTGCACAAGCTGCGCTGGGCCACGCAGGAGCTCCAACACTCGGCCTCAGTAGAGACCAGCATCCAGTTGTGCAGCCTGATACGCAGCTGTGCAGATTCACTTCGCAGCCTGAAAGAGCTTCACCAATCATGAGACTGAACTGAGGGCAATTCTAGAAACAAACAAGGCACAAACACGCTGCTTGATTTTCCTGCTAAGGTTTTTTCTGGCAAATCCAAACTACTTCCCTTCTACCAGATAAAGGTTAATGTTGCAAACTTTGACAAACATCTCTGAATGCATTGTTTGCGATTTTCGAAGGCCTGTAGTGTTTACATTTTGTTTATACATAGCTTTTTTCCGTTTGCAGTTTGTGGATTTAAGGTAAAGTTGAGACAAACTTGCATCAGAATGGGCACCTCAAAGTGGTTGAATAGTCATTGAATGGTGTTTGACTGGTTCATATTACTGTATGTCAATGTTTATAAATCAGAATTTATCCACATTGTTTTGCTTTCGTGTTTCATTTATTTTAAAGCTACTGGCTTTTATTTGGTGGTCAAACAACAGGTCTGTGTGGCATGTACAGTACGTTTAATGAGTACACTAATCTAGAGCGACTCGGCACATGTATTTTCAGATACCTAGGTGAAAAAATAGTTAATGACATACACCATGGGTTTTGCAGAGTTGGATGTACAGCTAGTTCTTAGTCATTTAGGCTGTATCTTGAGTAGTCACAGTGATGTAGTATGCTGGTGGACACATTTTCTTTCTCACTGGGAATAAAAATGGATTTATAGTTGCTATAATGAAATATTGAGGAGCCGTTTTAATTTACAATTTTGTCTTTTGTTGCTTCATTTTTTATTGCTAGAATAAAATAAAACACCGTTCTCAATATTTGACGTTTAGCTTCTCGTTGTACTGTTAATATGGATCTCGTCGAACGGATCCGTATCAGCAGAGATTCTGCGCAGCTCTCCGGCCTGTGCAATGAAATGTGACTGGGCGGAGGATATATCGAGGGGCGAGGTTGTCCCGCTGGGAAAACGAAAGGCGTTATAAACAAAGCCAGAACATTAGGAATAGTTTCACCTTGGTAACGGCTATTTTACTTACGTTGGTAATATATTCTCATGGTGAAACCTAGGTTTCGTCCACCCAACGATGGGTGATATGTGCACTTCGCCTCTATTGTGCTTTTGAGTAGTCGAATTGGAAATGCAATTCAAAAGGCAAGGTGAAGCGACCTTTTTATAGAGATGTAATAGATTCATCTACCCTATGCAACCTGGTCTGTCAAAAAAGCTAATCGATTAAAATGAAAGCCTGCTCTGAGGCCATCAATAATAAAGAATAGCTACTATTTAGAAACGAAGCACATTCGAGCTACAGCAGCGTTATTGAATTACGTAGAATTCTTTATAATTTTATTTTTCGGATTATTTATAGGATATGCTATATATTAGATAATATATTCGACTATAACGCCCGCAAAGTATTTTTAACATTACTAATAAATAACCAGAAGATGAACAGTGCTCCGTCCAGTTTTCCTGAATGTCCAGGGAGCGTCTGTTCCATCGAAGGACTACCCCCTTTACCGAAAGGCCTCAGCGGCATCCTCAACTCCAGTGGCGGCTCGTGGAGAGACATCGAAAAAGTTTACAGTAAACAGACACGCATTCAGGCAGACATCAGCAAGTCTAGATTGAGTGACTCTCTAGGCAGCAGAAAGCCGGCAAGTCTGGACGCAGCGCTGGCACTCCTGCGCAAAGAAATGGTATGAGTTTGATCATCTGTGTGTGTTTTAGGGTTGGGAAGGAACGGATAACAATTAATTTGATAACAGTAAAAAAAGTGTTTACGTTACTGGCAAAACATTTGTAATCGGATTGGAGAAACTTGTGAAAAAATAAAGGACTACTTTTAGATACTTTTACAGTAGAGTAGTCGATTGTCTATTGAAAAGTGTAAATAAAGTAAGCGTTCTTTAACAGCTTCAGATATATTATATTGGGTTAAATTACGTCTCTGTCATCTAAACGCCATGATATACTTGGTTTATGGATGTCGAACTGCAGTTTTTGGTGGTAAATGATCAAAATGTTCGATATGCATTTTCAAACAATAAAAATTAGTAGGCTACACCATATTGTACATTATATTGTCAACAGCCATTTTTGTATCCACTCTATCTTTTTATTTTGGTAAACTACCACTTGCCATAATTCCACCTAATGCCCTTATAAATTGTGACCTTTCCATTTATTTTGGAGTGCTACTGTATGTATGGCATCAATGTTTTGGGGGAAACAACTAATCTTAAACCAGTTATGTAAACAACTGCCAGCTGTGCCATTCAACTGGTTATAAACTAGCTGTTTAAAGTAATCTATTAGTAATGCAAAGTAATGAGATTACAATACTGAGTTTGGGAAATCCAAAAGTTACATTACTGATAACAATTGTGGATGACTAACTAGTAACTGATTACATTTAAAAAAGTAACTTTGCCAACTCTGTATGTATACATATAAACCGATCAGCCATACCCTTATGAAACGAATATTGCCTAATATTGTGTAGATCACCTCTTGCCGCCAAAACTGCCCTGACCCATCGAGGCATGGACTCCACTAGACCTCTGAAGGTGTGCTGCGGTATCTGGCACCAAGACATTAACAGCAGATTCTTTTAGTGCCTTAAGTTGCGAGGTGGGGCCTCCATGGATCAGACTAGTTTGTCCATCACATCCCAAAGATGCTCGATCTGGAGAATTTGGATGCCATGTCAACACCTTGAACTTGTTGTTGTGTTCCTCAAACCATTCCTGAATCCTTTTTGCTTTGTGGCAGGGTGCATTCTCCTGCTGAAAGAGGTCAATGCCATCAGGGAATACCATGTCCATGAAAGGGTGTACAGTAAATGGTCTGCAACAATGCTTAGATAGGTGGTACTTGTCAAAGTAACATCCACATGAAAGGCAGGACCCAGCAGAACATTACCCAAAGCATCCTGGTGCCATGTTTTCCCCAGGTAAACGACACACGCACTCAGCCATCCATGTACTGTAAAAGAAATTATGATTCATCAGACCAGGCCACCTTCTTCAATTGCTCTGTGGTCCAGTTCTGATGTTCAAGTGCCCATTGTAGGCGCTTTTGGCAGATTGGTCAGCATGGGCACTCTGACTGGTCTGCAGCTACGCAGCCCCACACGAAATAAACTTCAATGTACTTTATTCTGACAGCTTTCTGTCATAACCACCATTGACTGTTTCAGCAATTTAAACTACAGTAGCTCATCTGTTGGATCACACCACACGGGCAAGCCTTCGCACTCCACGTGCATCAATGAGCCTTGGCTGCCCATGACCCTGTCGCCGGTTCATCGCTTTTTCTTTTTTGGACCACTTTTGATAGGTACTGATCACTTCAGACTGGGAACACCCCACCAGAGCTTTGTTTTTGTAGATGTTCTGACCCAGTCATTTAACCATCACAAATTGGCCCTTGTCAAAGTTGCTCAAATCCTTACACTTGCCTCTTTTTCCTGCTTCTAACACATCAACTTTGAGGACTAAATGTTCAAATGCCGCCTATATCCCACTAACTGACAGGAGCCACAATAATGAGATTATCAGTGTTATTAATTTCACCTGTCAGTAGTCATAATGTTATGGTTGATCGGTGTATACTGTATATTCCAATGCTAGATCTTTTCTTTGGATCCGGTGAACAAATACATTGCATGTTGAAGACAACTATTCTAGAAAATGACCAGAGTTCAGTTAGTTACTTTTTAAAAGTTACTTTTGCAATTGTAAAAGTAATTGGATTACAGTAACAGATGTAATTGGATTACTTTTAACAGATGCAAAAGTAGCTTGTTACCCAACTCTGAAAATGACTAAGCGATATGCAATATATTATGTGCAAATTAAATCGTAGTTGCTAAAACACAATTAACAAAGTTGTATGAAATACAAACAGGTGTGAGATAATTGACACACTTGAAGTCGCTCAGTTCTTGTTGTCTCTTCTAGGTGGGCCTGAGACAGTTGGACATGTCTCTGCTCTGCCAGTTGTGGTCTCTCAATGAGTCCATCCAGGAGTACAAAGGAGCCTTCCAGGACATGGCTTCTTCTTTACTGTCAGACAGCACATTCAACACAGAAAATGGTTTCTCTGAGGAAGAAGAGGATGACGAAGATAATGAAGTAGAGTCCGTACCTGGAGATCCTCCTGGCAGTTCACTTACTCTGCAGCCCACTCAAAACTCTCGGGATCAATGGTTTAAAGACTCGTTCCACATTCCCTAACAAACTGACCGGGTTTTCCCCCCAAACTGTTTACTGTTTTTTCAGTTAATAATTATTTATACTACCTCCCACCTAGGTTTCTGGCAGCAAAGTAATCAAATGTTATTTTTAACATTGTAATTGAATATCTTAATTGAACCTTATTTATCATAAAATATGATGATTTTTTTCTACAGAAACCTTGACATTTTATTATGTAATCTTCAAAAGACCTTGCGAATAGCTTTAAACAAGTTGTGAATAATTTGAAAAACATATTTAAGAAATTAATTTTGATCTATATACTGCCATCCAGGGGTATAGCATGAAATTCTGGCCCCTGTACATAGGCTGTCTCTGAGGGCCCCTCTTTATTCCTGTCTTTGAGGGCCACTCCACACGTTAAGGCCGTTTATACATAGTAAACCTTTCCATTTCCATGTCCTATGCCCCTGTTGCCAACTTCTAGATGTAATTTCACAATGCCAGCAGTTAATACATTGCTTTACAATGAAAAAATCTACTACATTTCAGATTCAACATTGTCTTAGGTACTTGTCTAATGTTAATTTTAGGATAAGATACATTTTTGGTACAAGTACCATTTTATGATTTAATGTAGCATACACATTGGCATATTCAATTAAGCTTGTACAACTTCTATTTGTGTGTTGTGCACATTTTATATATTTAACTTTTCTATTATAATAGAATAGTCAATGTACATTGTAGTGTACCATATCTGATATCATTGATACTTCATTGTCCTGCTAATGGGTCGAGTTCAACTTGAGATATAGTGGAGGATGACAAGCTGGCTTAGATGTAATGTTTTGGTTAGGGTAATGTTCACTAACTAGCTTTAACCCCTAGATGGTGACATTTGTCGTGACATCTGTAATGCTTGAAGGAGGTCACATGCATGTGCAATCCTTATGCAGAAGCTTTTCCAATTTTCCATTGAACTATCAAAAAACGTTGTCTACCAAGATGATATCAGAGAGAAATTCCCAAGGAACTACAGTTGAGTTCACGTTTTCCTAACTAATGGCAAACAGACAAAGTTTGCGCCTTGATAAAAAGCTAGCTTTCTCACCACTGTATATTTTATAAGTTACAGTATGAGGATGCAATTGGTTTTCTAAACTTCTGTAAATATTCTGGTAATCGTTTGGTTCAGTGGATCACTACGCTTCAACTCTCTGCTTGTATAAACAAACCATTCCAGACACCCGTGGTCTTATTAGGCAATGATGCCCGTTATTCCAGCGAGTAGGAGGAGCTCCACCATAGAGATGGTTAGAGAACCTAAATGGCAAAAAACGTGTTTTAGCACTTCAATTGCTATTATACCAGGTAAGTATGAATAAGAAAACGTTAAAATTTCATCAACAACATGGGAGACATACATCACACATTTTCATCTATTCAGCTGAGTTACTCAATTTAGCAAACTTTGGTCTACAGAAAAGAAGCTCTGACCACTAAGTTAACCTGTTGCCCTGAAGGCATGTGTGATTAATTATTGACATTACACATTACTACTTCATAATGGAGATTGCCTAAATGATAATGTCCATACTGTAACAGCAGCAATAATGGCATAAACGCACAGATGATAACTCTACATCTTTATGAGCCCAAGTGACATAAAACATTTGAATAACATCATCATCCATAATTACTAATCAGTTTAACGCTCGACATTTTTCATTTTTTGGATTAAAGGAGCACTTGTAGGGAAATAATTAAAACCAGGACATTGCAGGTGGATATAGGGGGTTGACAAAATACCAGAAACGCCAACAATTGGTTATAATGTTTTACAAATATTTTGTATTTACTGATGCAGGGAAATTGAGACCAATGTCTCATTCACCATTGAGCCCTGTGTACAGAATTTTCAAAAAGATACAATATAAAAAGCACAATAATAATTCATGCAAATATCAAAACATTTACAGTACAATTATAACCGTTTCTCTCCTCCAACATATATTAGAATTTATTAGAGGAGATCAGTCCATCTAATGCCTCAATGTATAGGATGTCATGCATTTTTAGCCTTCCTTTTGACACAGTGGGTAATTATGCATTTTTTGTGACCTATGCACTTTGACTATTTGGCCTCTTTGGAACAATGTTAGATGCCTCCTGTTGCAACTGTTAATTGCCAGACCTCAATTGATCTAACCTTTTCATAGCTAACACATTGATAATGGTCAATTAATCAATTGTGATTTGATTATCTTCAACGAATACCAGTAAATGAAAACTCTACTCTCAATAAAACTACTTTACAGATAATTTCCTGGTGTTTTAACTATCTGAAAACAGAATGCCCCCTACATTCCCTCAAGAATCCTTGCTTAGTTTCCGAACTAGTGCAAGGCCAACACTGTACCCTTTGATAGTGTTTTCAAATTTGCAGTCTCTCCTATCTTAAGTTCATTGGTGGTTAGTTCATAGTTCCTGTTTACAATATTTTGTGTTCCTTTTGGAAAGTTCCATGTATTTCTATTTGTAGACGACATATGACAAAGATACTAGGGCCTGCCTCAATACATGTTTTAGTCTAGTAAGCCATACTGTAGTATCACCTAATTCTAATACCTATTGTTAACTGTTTTATCTGGGAATTCCTCATCCAAACAACAATTTAAACATGGCATCATGTGATTTATTTTCTATGTGAAAATGTTTGCCAGCCAAGTATTTTGTGGCTTTAACGCCGTTTTATTTGACCTGTAATCGGAGCAGGACTTACATAATTGTAAGTGATTGGCTTTATATCTCTTAAACACACTTCTTAATAGTGATTATTTTTCTGACTAAGTCAAAGTAAATAACATGTTAAGTCATGACTTGCACATCCGCTTGCTGTTCCCAGGACAGTCATTCTGTCTCAGAGACAAGGTGGGGTTGAGTTGGGAAACTCAGTTGGTAAATTCAGTTAGCCAGCTGTCTAGATCCCTGATCTCAGCCCTGAATGGAAATACGTTCTATTTTAGATCCATATGTTCAGAAATGGAGCTCAGAGCACACGCAGGCACAACAAATGCACCACATATCACAACATTCACAGAATGCTGTCCTATTTCATCCATCTTGGGCATCCAGGCTGTTAGTGGTTTTATTATTACTGAAAAGTTGAAAGGAACATGTGAGCTTATGCTAGTATTAAGGATTCTAGGCTACTGATGAGTCACAAATGTGTTTCTCCCCTGTATCACACTCCTCTTTGCCCAGCTGCCCCTGTCCATCCATCTTTCTCTTTCCTAAAAATATACTTCACAGCTTTGGAAAATCCCTGTGCTTGACGAACACACGCAGGAGCCCCTGATATCTCTCTTCATGGAAATCCATGCATCGTCTTGTTGTACAATGTTTCTGGGACCAAAGTAAATCACAAATATAAAAGGGGTTTAAAAGACATTCCTAAAATGTATAAAAAATATTCGGATTAATGAAGCAGTAATAGCTAATGTATTGAGGCATTTCAGGGACTCTGTGTGTGAACAACATGACAAATTATTAATTTCGAATAAAGGCAGATAAGGGTTCTGACTTCAGCGTCACATACTCAATTTATAGCCTGAAAATTTGTGTTAAACTGTTGAACGTATGGAACAGGCACTTTGCATAGGTTATTCCTGCCTCATTATACTGCTTTGCATACCGCTCCCCTTCTTTATCTGAACAGTCAACCCATGATAGCCTAATGGGGAGGTTATTCAACTACGTCTTGTGAAACGTTTTATATTGGCTAAATAGTATGCTATATCCCTGGATGAATGACAGCATACATGGATGGCAAACTCTACTTGCAAAACATTTGTGGAATTAGTGCATTCTGTCTTGTGATCACGTGGAAGTGTTGAAATGCGCATGAAACGGGATTCGGTTCCGCTTATAAATTGTTAATAGTTAGGTAGTTCCGTGATACACGTTTTCCTTTAATACGTTAGTACATTGGTTATTATCGGGTATGGCGACATTTGTATGGGCCTCGAGTAAATGAAACTTATTCGACAGCGAGGCGCTGTTAAGGCACCCTGGAGACAACGGTTTAGCGCACCGCGACCTGTCATTGTACCATCCTTGAAAGGGGAGAGAATAAATTGGAACTTAATTTCTACCAACAACTAAAGTAAATTATGACTTCGGTTTGGAAAAGATTACAACGCGTTGGCAAGAAAGCTTCGAAATTCCAGTTTGTAGCGTCCTATCAAGAACTTGTGTTGGAATGCAACAAGAAATGGTAAGTAATTTATATAATTCCTTTAGCCTAAGCGAAGTCATTTTTCACATCCCATTGACTCACGTTGTTGGAAGTGCTCCAATGTCGGGCGTTTCTTCTGCTAATCTTTCGATTTAATTGTAGGTAGCTATAGCCTACGCAGAACTATATTGCCACTGCTTTCGAGTTAATGCTTTCATGCCAATACTTTATTATATGTATTTCATCATACTCTCTAACCCAAAATGTAATGTATAGCCCACTTCCTTACAAGTGACAAAAGAGTTACACAAAAGCCTCACTCTGCGTTTCTTCAGATACAGTTATGAATAACAGAACCGCATTGAGCGGTTACATTTCCGCGTTTACGCTACTTTAATTACACACTATTGTATTACTCTGCGTTACAGACTGTCAATACGTCTTATGGTAGTGCATCCCTGCCAGACTGGTAAATGACAACCATTTATTCATTTCACTCAAAAGTAATGTCGAGAATCAAAATAAAGTGTATGATGTGTTTTCTGACAGGGCATAGGTTATTTTCCAGCGTAATGTAGCCAAATTTACACTTTCAATTTTCACTATGATTGAATTTGTTGGTATGTACTGGCCATATGTTAGTTAGATTACATAGGTTTGTGCTTTATATTTAGAAATAGTGGAAAATATTGACAACGGTTTTGCAAAAAGAATAAAATAGCAGATATGAACCTGGGATCGACCCAGGCCACAGGCTACCTCTGTTGACCTCATCAGTGTTTACATGATGTAATCAACAACACTTTGCCTATGCGGATCTAAAGTAAATTAGGGAAGGGACTAAATCAATCAGAGATGCTGACAGGAATCCCCGGCCGGACACAATTCCACATTTGGGGCCCACGCTAAAAAAATAAGACTGCAAAAACTATATTTGGGGCCCCTTGAGGGCTGGGCCCAGGACAAGAATCCCAGTTGCCCCCCCTGTCAGCGTCACTGAAATCAATAGCCTATTAATTGATAAATTAAACCATAGCAGAACTTGATTTTTCACTATATTTCGCTAACTTGCAACATAATGTAGGCTTGGAACAATATGTAATTTGCTATCAGGCCTCCTTAAATCCTTGCTTATCTTAGGTTGCAACACAGCTATTGTGTCTTTTACAGTAGTGTGATAAGATATTTCTTAGTAGATCAGATTCTCACTGAAAACTGATCCAATGTTATAGAGACTTAAAGCTCTGGGTTCCGTCAGTGACATGGATCTAAGGCTAAAGTGAACTGGAACAATTCACTCAATAACTGCAAACTTGAAGATCGAACTGTCTAATAAGCCATTTTAATATGAGAACCAATGAGGGGGTGGCTTTCTTAGAAGAAGCCTTGCTATTGGATGTAAGTTGGTCAAAGTCTTCAAACTCCACAATAGATAATCTTGCCTCTACTTTATGACAGCTGGAGCATGACACAGTGGCCTGGTTTTGGATGTGAGTCACATTTAGCTAACCTGGAAAGAGTATGTTCACGCTTTCCATGCTGTTCCAGTGAGGTTGTCTCACTCTGCTAGTCTATTTCAGTGCGCTGTGTTGCGACTGTATGCTTTCAAACCAGCCCCCTTCCCCAACCAAACATACTGTATGGCTGTCATCTGCTCTGTTGCTATAACTAGCCTGCAACCTGAGAGATAACTGAATTTACCCCTGCTTTTCTCTGTTCAAGCTGCATTACCCCAATGTCTCTTAATGTGTGTACAGAGCCCCTGCAGAGCCATTTAAATATTGTATAATAGATTTTTTTAATAGTGACATGGGAAATTGTTTGTTTTGCCATTCAGGGATATGTCATGTTAAGTGTGATACAATCAGCAAAGCAGCCCCACTTCACTACACATTATAGTTACGTTAAAGAGGGAGGGGTTTCCTCTAAAATAAACAATCAGGGTGGGAAGGAGGGGCTTCAGACTGAAGGTTAATCGAGATTGAGCATTATGGGTCCTTCCTCATGCGAGGTACCCCGCCCCACACAAAGAACCCAGCGCTGTGGGCCAGGTCATGTGATTTTTTGCAGTTTCCTTCCATACTTCCTGTGTTGCAGAAGCCTGAGCTTCACGTTCTTAAAAACACAATGGGCAAACCAACTGTTGGGAATCACCCCAACTCCATTAAACCCTAGTAAAATGTACCATGTTGATTGAGGGTGGGATGAAAATGCCAAAGAGTCTTACATGTTTTTCATGTGTATGACATCTTGCATACATTCATGTCTCAGGAATGTTTTGTTATGTAATGTAAAATTAATGCCAATATTTGTTTTTTGATATTTCACCAATAGATATCTAAAAAAACATGTTTTACATTAATTTAATTGGACTAAATATGTTTGGGTTTTTGTGTGTTGCTACACTTGGTCTACATTTCTTGAATAGTTCCATCACCATGCAATTAGCCTTTCGCCGAGCCCCGCCCCCCTTAGTTATTGTTGCTACGCCCGACAAACAAATGGTCAAACACCCGACCAGTGCAACAGATTGCCATAACGGAAAAGGTATACCGTGCGTGTCAGTTACCTTTTTAGGAGCATTAACTCTGCGATATCCTCAAGATCGAGGCAAAAGGGGTTACAGTATGCAGTGGA
>JACXGM010026028.1:0-15048 GCA_016801145.1 Umbra pygmaea | reverse complement strand
TATTCTGTTGCGCAAAGGATTGTGGGCTATATCAGCCTAAAAAGCATGCAGGGTTGCATACTTCGAAAATCCCCCGGAAATAGTAGACCATCCGGGGACTGCTGACATACTATATTTGCGTACTATGGTTTGGGACATTCTAATCGTAACCTGGCATACTATTTAGTATGCATACTTTGCGTATTGAGACGCAGCCCATGTGTTTGTTTTCACCACTGTAAATTCAAGAGTTCAGGGGCACGGCCACTCATGCCTTTTTCAGTTTCAGCCGAATGAACACTCTGTCACGAGGCCTCCATGGCCCCACACACACGCTCATCAGCCCCTACTCTACCCTGCCACTTCAGCGACAACCCACCGCTCTGTGGGACGGATTTAGGATTACACTCATTGAGATTATCGTTCCTTTCTTTTTGTTTGCTTGTTACGGCTGATATAGATACTGGGATTACGCGCTTCAATCCCAGACTCGGATGACGTTCTGATTATCAGACGGACTCTCTTGAAACCCACTAGGTTAACAGTGCTATTATTGTAACAGTTTTTGTAAATCATTTATTTGCCAGCTAGTAGGTAGGCTGACCTTGTGTTGCCTAGGAAGAGCTCTGTGTTGCTTGTGTTCATCATCAGTTGTCCCATTGCCATGGCACTGAGTTCAGTTCACTAGCTTAGTCCAGTAGAGTGACATAGCTGAAGGAAATACGGTAGCCCCAGGCTACATCTGTCCACTACTTTAAACATAACTTATTTTGGGATCTGCTGGCTGTGGGGGTGAATACTCATCTTAAAGTATGTCTGCACTGTCTGTAGTGCGGTAGTACTGTTCACTTTTAAAACGTACGTACACACTGGGAAAAGCATATGAAGAGAGCTGCTTCTAACATAGCTTTGTTTTACAATCCGCTGGTGTACCATGGCCTCTCTTTAATTTTATGACAAACAGGAAGTGCCAGTATGTGTACAGCACGTCTGCATGTAGATTACAAGAGTGGTCCTACTCAAGGATGTTTGTGTCCATAGCTGGCCACAGGACTGAGGCTTCATCTACAGCATGGCGCTTTTATTTGGGTAAAAAGAGTCTCCATTATGAGAGATGTCACTCAACAAATAACAAATAAAGCTTGTTTAATGACAAGGAGACACTGCTCTGCAGCCGCTTGCCTACTGGATGATGCTGATCAAAGGGTGAAATGTTTCAAGTGAGTGAGTAAGTGGAGCTTGATGCTTTCGTCTTATGACTTCAGCACAACCCTGGTATTTTAGCTGTGATTCAGATTTTTCCACTCAAAACCAGCTCTGATTGTGTCTCTGTATTTATAAATACAAAGGCCCAGCATCAAAGAGGTGCTATAAATCAAGCTGTAATGTAAAAAGGAGCCGTGCTGTTCTTTGGGAGTGTTGCTTGGCTCTTCGGCCTTTTGGGCTTGAGATTGCTCTGTGAAAGGTATTAGTTAAGAATGGACTCCTAGCGGCAGGTCAAATACATGGCAGCTCAATGGTGGTTGTTGGTTGGGGAATGCGATCTCCTCTGAGCAAATAGGTTACAGGAAATACTGGAGTTGATTAAATGGCGTGAATTGGATATCACCAAACCTTTTATTTTGTGTTGCTGAAATGATCGTTTGTTGATGTCATGACTGGAAGAGAGGCTAGGGATATTAATGAGCAAAAGCAATCATCCCACAAGACTGCATTTAAAGCCATAATGTAACATCACATGTTGTTGTGATGAATGCTTGCATGCTACCAGTGGGTGACGATGGAGGTTGAAGGAAGAAGATTTTAATCAATGGGGATCAATATGAGTGGCTCCACAAAGAAAAGACTCAAGAAGCTCATAGCGTGTGAGTTGTATATACCAGGCGGGTGAAAGCGAGGGGAGGCAGTGAGCGGGAGTCGGTAAGTGACCAAGGCTGCTAGTTCACAACTGCCCCGTCAGCATCTTCACCTCAGCCCCTGTGGCTCCCTGGGGTCAGTAGACTGAGGGAGGAATGGAAGGCGCGGTGGTGGTTACTGCATCCATCCCAGTGCATTCTGGGGCTAATTCCTGCTCTTCTTGTGGACAGCTGCCTAGAACTACTGTAGCTGCGTATGACCGTCACAACAGATCTTGTCTTGACGGGACCTGTTTCCAAAGAGAGTATATGTTTATAACGACATATCTTAGCACTGGTCTCCACTGCTTTCAATGTAGGCTGGCAACATGTATTGTACTCTCCAGACCAAACGGGCCAGCATACTCACAGCGTTGGGCACCAGACTACCAGTTGTCATTTGCAGCATGTCAAGACAGCGAATAGAAGTAGGGTGACTGGAGTAGGTGATTGTGATATCCTGGAGGGATTTTCTATTATGTTGTAAACACCTACAGTGCACATTGTTCCTTTAAATGGAATCTAACAACAGGACGCAGCAGTAGGATGCCAAGCTTCCGTATTTTTCTTGACAGCTGACCATCATCGAGCAAACATCTACCCAAACCCCCATGGCAGTCAGAAACACACAAAGACTGTAGCACTCCTCTTTACACACACACTCAAACACAGAGACACTGAGTTAACGTTGTATCTTCTCCATCCGTCTTTGCAGGCGAACCCTCCCCCCATTATCGTCAATGCAGACTCACTGGAGGCAGGCCCTTATGTAAGTATCTGTTCAGCTATGTCAGTGTGGACGAATGCAGCACACTGTTGTATTCACCATTTTCTCCATATTCACTATGTACTTCCACTACTCTATTAAAGATGTAGTTTGTGACTTTTGCAATTAACAAAATAACGTTATAAACCTCCCAGTTTGTCCTGGATGTGTAATACGCTGTTTAGATATGCATAATCACTAAGTAGATCGCTACAGTATCTCAGTTAACCATGACAGTTTAAATCGAGTGGTTTTGATTACACAGCACAAATCATGACATATTACACAATTTTTCAGCTCAACAGCACCCCTTTTACAACCAGTGGCCAAAAATTGCAAACATCATCTTTAATTAACCCTTTTCAGTATTATAGCTATTCATTTATTGTGATTATTTAAGAGGATAGGGACATTTGCTACTTTATTAACATATTATTCCTGAATTGGAAGGCTATTCATAACATCATATTACATTAACTATCATCATAACATCATATTGTCCTTTCCAACTATAAATACTAGTGACTATACATCTTTTTTTATGTAATGTTCAATATGGTATTAAAAATAGACAACATGTGGCTAAAAGATTCATACAGATGTATTGTGTGCCATCAGGTAAACGGCAGCGATGGGATGTACAAATATGAAGAGATAATTCTGGAGAGGGTGAGTCATGCTAAAACATTTACATATACTAATTATGTTATTTTAAGCATTATGTGATCAAATGTGTCCTTCTCAAAGTGTTGTTTAACCAATGAGTTTTCCCACTAGATGGCAGTAAGCAGCTCACCTTAGCTTCCATCTTGGTCTCAGTACATTTCAGTAAAGCTATTAAAAGCCATAGCAAATGGTGTATCAACCACACATATAACATTTTTAATTTCATACATATAGAAATTATATGAGCGGTAGAGATGATTACCTTATTGTCATCCGTTTTGCAGCTGCAGGCCTGTTTCAGAACATAATGCAGACCTTCAGTGACACATCCATTAATATAATCTGGCTAACTGTTGTTGTCATCAGACCATATAGACCTCATACGTTGTCTCTAAAATGCACAGATTAAATTGTCCAGCGGCAAACGTAAACCCCCATGTCCTCACTCTCTGGGCCCGTCATAGTCTCACGGTGGCAGAGGTCAGTCCATATTGGAGTGCATATGTACAGTACGTTCCTGTTCAACGTGTTCCACCCACAGATATACATCTGTATGGCCCTCCTTCGTAGACACAGGGAGGCTTTCTTCTCTATCTATCTTCTCTCTCTGAGTGGCATTTTTGTATGTAGAGGCCTGAATAAACCATCTAAACCCACACTTAAAGAGCTCTGTGGGTGAGGAACATTTGGTAATGTGGCCCAGTGTACTTTGGCTCTGGAGCAGCCGGCCTTGGCATCTCAGCCTTCCTCTGCCCTAATTCATTGTGACCGTTGCTCATTAATTATAGAAAATAATAAAGTGAAGTCTTTTATAAGCTGTCTTGTACGGAGCCTGTCTCTGCAGCCGTGGCTGTCTGATAGAGCAACATGCCCGGGCTCAATGGATCCAAACGGGTGCTTTGTCATTCTGAGGGACCGGGTGGGGACTGGGTGACGTGGGGACAGGTTCATTTAGACAGAGATGAGGGAAGTTATGTACCATGCAAGTCTTTTGAGCTGAATGACAGTTAAGGGGGCGATTTTTGGCAGAGCGGATGGTTCGAGGGTGGCAACATAGTGCTAATAAATAGCAAAGGAGTTCAGACGGGGAAACAGAGTGAGAGTAGGCTCAGCTGCAACAGATTCCCAATTAGTCATGAGCTGCTATTTAAGTCGTCAGTACGCTTACCTTGTTCAGCGTGGTCTCGTCCCCCCCTCCCACCTGCCGCTGCCTCCAACTGTTTGGTTCTGCGTAGTTGTGGGGGGTTTTACAAAAAGAGATTGTAAAAAGGAATGCTGCTAATTTAATTCCCTGATAATGCTGAGACATGACTACACAGTTGATGACCCTCCGTCTTAGTCTCATCTTGTGAATCAGTCAGTTTTTTACTGCTACTCCATTTGGCTGCTTTGTCTCTCAAAGATGTAGGCCGAAACTGGCAAAATGCATTCAGAAGAAAGTGACATCATCTTAGGGGTTAGTCCTTTGTAGTACAAAGTAAAACTGAATGTGAGGAACATGCACACGCGTGTATGAGAAGTGGTGTGGTCATCAGCTATATTAAACTCCATTGAGTGATCTGCAGTGATCACCCGATCTCCTGGGACTGCCATTAAGACGAGCCGTATCCCACTGGCCTTGAGTGGAACAAAATCCATCATTTATGCAATAGAGCTGAGTGTGTGTGGAGGTGTGCGTATGTGCGTATGTCCTTGCTCTGTAGTGTCTCTCTGGGGATTCTCTACATAACCTGGGACTTTTGCGATGGCTACTGTGATTCTGCCACCCTAATGCGTCCTAACCACGATGCAGGGTAACTCTGGCCTGGGCTTCAGCATCGCTGGGGGGATGGACAACCCACACATCCCAGATGACCCAGGGATCTTCATCACCAAGATCATCCCTGGGGGAGCTGCTGCTATGGATGGCAGGCTGGGGTGAGATGACCCCTCTCCTTACCTCGCCCTGCCCCTACTCTCTTTTTCTACCTCCCTTCTCTCTTTCTCTCTGTTACTTTCTCTGTCTGTTTCTCTTTTCCTTACCTCCTCTCTCCACACAACTGTCTCAGGCATCCCATATATGCTTTAAACCATTTTAACAAAACACTTGCAAATTTCTTCACGATAGAAATAATATATCAATAAAACAAACATTGAAATAGGACATACTAAAAAATACAAAGTGGATCAGGATCCAACCTGTACACTGTTTGCCTGTTTTAGTTGGCCTATCCCTACTCTAGAGCCAGTGTGTGTTGTACTTTATATAGAGTAGCAAAGCCATTGAAACATGCTGTTTGCCTTCATGTCTGCAGGGTGAATGACTGTGTTCTGCGTGTGAACGAGGTGGACGTGTCCGAGGTGGTTCACAGCCGGGCGGTGGAGGCCCTGAAAGAGGCTGGCCCAGTGGTGAGGCTGCTGGTCAGGAGAAGACAAGCCCCACCTGAAACCATCCTGGAGGTCAACCTGCTGAAAGGGCCCAAAGGTATTTTAAATACAACCAGCATATGTTGGTTTATGATTCAGCGTTTTGCGGGCCTCCGTAACATTACCCTCTGTTTCCGTGAGCCAGGTTTGATTTCTTTTATCTCTCACTTTCTTGTTATAATATCATGATACATTCTTACTATTTCTTGGCTCATCCACCTATTCTGTTTGGAGGAAATATGTTTGATAGCATAGTGTACACTACAGTACATACTATGATGTAAATCAAATTACATAATATAAGGTACTAGATGTTTTCCATTTACTGATACATGAGTTTAAATATTTTTTTTACTGCAATTTGCTGAATTCACCAAGCAGCACTCAGTAAACTGGCATAATATTATCCTTACATGTTTGTACATGTGTGTTACGCCTCTACTGAATTGCGTTTTATTAACTTTTTACCTGTATGCAGATTTAGTTGAAAATGTCACAAGCATAGTAATGATAGTCAATGTTGTGGTCCATGGTGCTAAAGTGTATCGAGACAGACGCGAAAGCTTCAGTGGGAAAAAATAAACAGTATGTCAGTAAGAGAAGTCTTCTACAAAATATCAACTGCCTCGTGGGGCAAAATGCGGAATACTTTTCCAATTAACACTCTAAGAAACACGGACTAGACAGGAAATAATAACCGACAGCTACACAACAGTATGACAGAACTTAAATACATAACTAATTACTAACTGCAGGCAGCTGGGTGACTAATCAAAACAAACTATTCATGTGAAAGGGTCATGTGATAAATGGAGCGGGAAACCAAAATGACACACTTCTCTATAAGGGAGAACATGACATTACCCCCCCCCCAAAACTCAGCTACCGAATAGACAGAACCCCCCCAGTCCGGAGGACAACCCCACCGCAACAGGCACCAATCCAGGAGAGCGGGAGGGAGGGCAGCAGACCCCCACAGAAATCCCCCATCCAGTGTGCACCCCTCATCAAACCACAGATCTTGCAGAGAGTTGCAGAGCTGACGACAAAGCAGTATTAGAGAGGGAATTGGGAAGGCAGGAATACCAGGCAAAATCAACAAGAATAAATAAATAGATAAATAACACTGATGTCGGGCACAGCAGCAGGTAGGCAGGAGGGTAGGAGGCACCTACCTAACTGGAGGCAGGAATTGCGCCTGCTAATTAAGGATTGCCTCATTCTGATGGTGAGGTGGCGTGGCATCTGGTACGAGAGGGCACTGCAGGCTCAGGGGGTGGTGCAGCTGGTACCGGCTGTGGGAATGCCACGGCCGACACTGTCAGTAGGGGTGCGGAAGCTGGCTCCAGATGAATGGGCTGTGCTCCCGGTGCCGTGGCAATGGAGGACCCAAAGGGTTGGCTGCAGCTCGTGGACATCCCAGGTGGTCTCTGTGGCAGCCAACGTCTCCCAGGTGGTCTCAGTTGCTGCAGCTGGCTCTGGAGACCTCTGTGCCGGCTGTGGTGGGTCCCTCAAGGGTCCCTGTGGCAGCTGTAGGTATTCCCTCAGGGGTCTTTGGTATAGCTGGTGGCTGTGTGCCCTACAGAGATCTCAGCTGCTGCCGGTGGTCTCTGCGAGGAACTCAGCAGCTGCATTAGGGTTGCTGATGGTCTCTCTCTGTCGTTGGGACCCCGGCAGTCTCATTTGTTGGTGTCGGTGAAGCATGGTGGTGGCTCACTGATGTTTTGGGGGTGTGTGAGCCATGGGGAAACTTGTGAAAATTAATGGCAAGATGAATGCAGCATGTTACCGGAGAATACTGGCAGACAATTTGCATTCTTCTGCACGAAAGATGCGCATGGAACGTTCTTGGATTTTCCAGCACAACAATGAACCTAAGAACAAGGCCAAGGTGACCTTCCAGTGGTTACAGGTGAAAAAGCGGAAGGCTCTGGAGTGGCCATCACAGTCTTCTGACCTTTATATCATCGCAAACGTGCGGTTCATTCAAGACGAACAAAGACTTAGCATGACCTGGAGGCATTTTGCCAAGTCAAATGGGCAGCTATACCACCTGCAAGAATCCGGGGCCTGATTGACAGCTATCACAAACGACTGCACGCTGTCATTGATGCTAATGGGGCAATACACCGTATTGAGAACTGAGGGTATGCAGACTTTTGAACAGGGAGCATTTCATTATTTTCTTTGTTTCCATGTTTTGTTTTATAAATGTGCTATTCTGTCATGACCTACAGTTGAATATGAATAAAAAAAAGGTTTTGCCTGCTTATTCATGTTTTCTTTAAAATTGGTACATCTATTACCAATTCTCTAGAGGTGTGCAAACTTTTGAGCACAACTGTAACTGCTATGGGATCTTTTCTGATCACAGAGAGACAGTATGTGTTCAGCGTCTCATCCGATTGATGGCATCGTTTGCCTAATTTTATAAATGGGCCTTTATGTGCTCTGGTCCTTTGGCCTGGAACTCATTACAAAATTATTTGAAACTGGAAGAACTTGACCCACTTGATGTCTTTAAATCATTAATTAAAGGCTTTGAAGCTGATTCTTTGACCTGTCGGTGTTCTTAATACATTTTTTTTATGACGTTGATTTAATCCTGTGATTTTATCAAACAATTTTGTTGGTTTTGTTTTGGTACCGTAATGACGTGCTCTAGTTTGCCTTGGCCAGAACGCTCTTGGAAAAAGAGATTCCTAATCCTTTTGAGCCGTTGCTGATTACATAAAGGTTAAATGAAAACAAAAATAAATATAAAAACTTCCATAGGATTTTACCTTTACACCATAGGCTTCTTATGGCCATCCAACATCAGTTCCATTAACTTTTGGTCTCCAGGGACTGCCAACCCTGCTTAACTTCAAGAGAAGCAGCGTGCTTTGCCATGTTCTGTGTTGGACAGTAGCCTTAAAATTTCAGTTATCAGTCACTGTTACATTTTCAATGAAGATAAAAATGATAAATATATAGCACTCTACTAAAGTGTTCAGATTTATTCTTGATTTACTGGACTGTTTTAGCTTTTATTCCTCTTAAATTGGACCATTTCCATTTTGTAGTTTTGTAGATGTCTGCGTTTTCACACTCAAACTATGTTCGCATACCCATGCTTCAAAGCAATGCAATTAAACTAAACTCAAACTACTGCGATTGTGAAGTGAATCTATAGAAATTAAATCTGTAGAAGCCTTATTAAACTGTTTTGCTTGGTCATTCGATTAGTACACAAAAAAATGGCGATTGTCGTTAGTTGTCATGGTAAGAACACGCAAATCGGTTTAATGCGGAATAGGGCGCTAGATCTTTGCAATGGAATGGTACATGTAAAAATGGCTGCCGCTCTGACCATTCTGCTACATTGATTTGCATTGGAATGGCACTTCTATCCATTCTAATTCTGAGTGAATCATTCATTTTGTCAATTAAAGATGCAGTCTGCAATTTTGGCCACTGGTTGTAAAAGTCCCTGAGATGTTTGTACAAAGTCATGCATTAAAACCACCTGATTGAAATTTTAAATGTAATGACTACCTGAGGTATTGTGCACATATGAACATTACACATATGGGTAAAAAAAAATTGTAAAAAAAAGCATAAAATGCCTTTATTATTTATTTGATTCATTTTTTAATGTGAAGAGGTGCGTCTTTTATAAAGTAAGTTACTCTGTAATTGGAAAATACACTTTGATTATTTCTTGAGAACTTTACATTTTTGTTATCTGCAGTGGTCTGTTCATGACTAGATGTAGAATTGACCCCATGACAGCAAGACAAACATATTAAATAGTGCTTTAACCCTTGTTTCTTTGTATATTTTACCCGCAGGCCTTGGCTTCAGCATTGCTGGGGGAATCGGAAACCAGCACATCCCTGGAGACAACAGCATCTACATCACAAAGATCATTGAGGGTGGAGCCGCACAGAAGGACGGCCGGCTGCAGACTGGAGACCGCCTGCTAGCTGTAAGGCCACATCTACTCTGAACCTTGTTCCAATACCTGTGTTAACCTCTCCTCGTGCCTCCAGCTGTGATCTTTACTCCGCACGCCCACACTCGTCCCAGACACTCACCAGGACACAGAAAACGAGGAGGCTGCCTCTCTGTGGTCATCTCGGTCCCCAAGGCGACGGGCGGCCGCGGTTACAGCCACGTGTGTGATTGATTCCCTTCTGGAGCCCCGAGGCTAAAACAGCCCTGCGACTCCCTGGGCTTACTCTCGACGACACTGGCAGAAGATAAAGAGAACCGCATGCCGAGCTAAATGACTGACTGCGCTGTTAGAAAACTATGAAATGTGTTTTAAGGCTGACATAAATAAGAGCAAAGTCATTAATGTGCTGTGTGTGAGAGCTGTGATTGGCCACTATGCTGATTCCCCCGCACTTTGCTTTCATCATAACAACTCCTGGACTGATGGTCACATTGGTCATTTGTTCTGTTTGATTAAAGTTACTCTGGAAATCCACAGATGTATCTGTGCACGGCTAGGCTGACCCGAATTACTCATCAGTACTGTTGTGACAGGCAGCATCTCCCATCAGACGCTATCAGCCAGGATCGTAAACAGTGTTAGGGAAGATGGAGAAACACGACGCCGGAATAGAATTGAGTGGGTTAGGGTCGAGCTGAGTTGGAGCCCTCGGCGTTGGGGACTGCGGGGTTTGACACTTCCTGTTTATATTCCAGGTGAACAACATCATTCTGCAGGACGTGCGTCACGAGGAAGCGGTGGCGGCGCTCAAGAACACCTCCGACATGGTCTACCTCAAGGTGGCCAAGCCTGGCCCGGTACACCTCAACGACATGTACGCCCCTCCGGACTACTCTAGCAGTACGTACCATCTTCTGCTAGCTACTCTGGGTAACATCCATCACTGTTCTCCTACTGCTCACAATGCATCTGTTTGTTCCTGGGCCGGGACTCCGTGAGAAGCTGTGGGTTTGAATGGAGATCATTGGAACCTTCATTAATAACATTGGTGCTCTTTATTTATCCACGCTACGTTTTAGTTACTACCTCATCCTTGCAAACAAACTTATTTTTATTTTACTAGGATTAAAGATGCACTATGTAACTTTCCATTCATTTTTTGTGGAGGAGGCATTTCATGTAGTTTACTTTTAATAATATTTTATATATGTTTTTATTGTACACAGGATAAGTTCATGGACAATATAAAAAAATAACAAAATACACATTATTATTTTGTTTATAATACGCATTGCTAGTTAGATATTGTGAAAGGTTAGTTAGTTCACCCCCCGGAACCAAAATGCTAGTTCCTTACATTTACTAGTCCTAAAACAAGGTGTTTTGTAGTTTTTAGTCTTTTCAACATTTAGTTTACCATTCTTTTTACCAAGAAAGTTGACTGAAAACATATTCTCATTTGCAGCAATGGCCTGGGGAGAAGTTTGGGAGGGAAAGCGATGAGAGACAATTAAAAGCTGGGGATAATTAGATTGCCGTGATGGTAGGAGGGTCAGGTTGGAAATGGTCCAAAACATCGAGATTAACACCCCTACTCTTACGAATAGTGTCATGGGATCTTGAGTGACCACAGAGTCAGGACACCCATTTAATGTCCCATCTGATAGACGGCACCCTACACAGGGCAGATGGGCCCATCACTACCATGGGGCATTGGGAATGATTGTTAGACCAGAGAGAAGAGTGCCCCCTACTGGCCCTCTAACACCACTTTCAGCAGCATTGGTCTCCCATTCAGCAACTAACCAGGCCTGACCATGCTTAGCTTTAGAATCAAACCAGCAGGGGAATACAAGGCTCCGTGCTTCTGATAGTCACATAGTGCAGCTTTAAATGAAATTGAAAAGAAATCAAATGGGAGTCTGCATTTATGTAAATTGCTCATCCCTTCTGTTAATTATTTTCTATGCATTAAATCCTTTTCTGATAAGTGAACTAGAGATTAATAACCATTTAAAAAACGTCCCTGTTCATTAGTATTAGACTTACATTTACATAGTCATTTAGCAGACTCTCTAATCCAGAGCCACTTGCAGTTACTGCATTCATCTTAAGATAGCTAGATAAGACAACCACATTACCGTTGTAATTAGTACATTTTTACTCAGTAAAGACTGAACAGTGACTTATTTAGGATAATCTAGCTGCAGAACACTGTCCCTGTTTCGTGCTTATAGAGCCTCTCAGTAAGAGCTCGTTTTTCGTTGAGCCTCTCAGTGAGTGCTTGTTTTTCGTTTACCCTCTCAGTGAGTGCTCGTTTTTCGTTGAGCCTCTCAGTGAGTGCTCGTTTTTCGTTGAGCCTCTCAGTGAGTGCTCGTTTTTCGTTGAGCCTCTCAGTGAGTGCTCGTTTTTCGTTGAGCCTCTCAGTGAGTGCTCGTTTTTCGTTGACTAAGAACCAATAATTATTTACAGCAACAACCTGGGGGGAATGTTTTATTGGGGGGGAGCAATTAAGGTTAACTGTCTTGCTCATGGACCGAACCAATGCTTTCATCTTGGTGGTTGGGGGTTTGAACCAAGGGCATTTCAGACAACAGTCAGATTCCCTAACCGCTAGGCCTGCTCTGGAGAACCAGTAAAATCAGGCTTCTGACAAACACAAGTAATACCTATGTTTCTTTTGTATGACAGGTATATTTTATTATGTCAAAACATATAACATGATATACTAAAGAAATAAGGCAGAAGGGGGTGTGGTGTAGTACTTAGCTGTGATATATTTGCAATAAAGAATTTAGGATTATTAGCACCTGGTTTAGAATGTATTATAACTGATGCATTATCAAAGGTATTTGTAGTAGCATTGTGTACTGCATTAAATGTCTGAATCCAAAATTACATACTGCTATAACGTACTGTGCTGGTGATGGTAAAGCACGTAGACTGTAATATACAGTAAGATAGGCTGACAGTATTGGGACTACCATATCATTGAATTGCCTCTTGAGCAGAGATGGAAGTAACAAATTACAAATACTTTGTTACTGTACTCAAGTAGATTTTTCAGATATTTATTTTTGTGCAGACTTTTACTTTTACTCCTTACATTTTTAACACAAATAATTACCGTTATTATTTCTTGCGTCATCAATACCGATCTATAATTTAATTGGATGGGAATACATGTTGCATTTGACACACCGCTACAAGACAACTCGACAGATTCTGCGGCATTCATTCGCGGCACATCATTGCGGCTTGATCGCTGTAACTTTAGCAGAGTATTATGGACGGCGACATGATTGAAAATGAAGAAAACAGAGATCCAATAGATTCGGCAGTAAAGCAGCAAAACATTTCCATCTGAGAGAGATGTTTGACATAGTAGGCATGAAGAATGACTCCTGTCTAATGTGCTGCAAATTTGAGGTATATATTTGATCCCTCGCGGTCTCTCTCTTCCTGTCCATCCCAGACACACACACACACTTTTTCACTCACTCACTGTCCTACACACAATAACGTTATGACACGTTAATCATTACAAAAGGTGTGTATATTTGTCCTATACACAATTACATTATGACACGTTACACTATACAGAAGGTCTGTAAACCCTAGTTCTTTAAGGGATTCAGGACAAATCCATGCATATCTACAGTTTTCAGGGGTATGCCATTCACTTGCCATTTTTCTTTTGCTGGATGTCTATTTGCATATCAGTAAATATTTTTTTAATGCAATGCACATTGAATTTGTAATTTCTCCAACTTTTATAGTACTTCAATTGTAAAAATTGTGAGCCTGTGCAAAAACAAAATTTGGGACACCCTCAGGACTGGGCCTGGGACAACAATCCCAGTTGTCCCCCCCGTCAGCGTCCCTGCACACACACATACATTCCTTCAAATGTTAAGGGGAAGATTAAAAGAGAGAAACTGAATCTGTGAATTCTCACAGAATCACAATTTAATTAATATCTTGCTACTCAGTCAGAATATTATTAACCTGGAGTCCTAGTCTCTGTCACAATAATCATATATGTGATGTTTTAGGCCTATTGGCAGACATCTAGTTAAAGAGCCTTAAGAGCATAAGAGGTAGCTTTGCATGAAAATGGTTGTCATTTATAAGGCTACTTTTACTTTTATACTTTAAGTAAATTGCCAAGCCTGTACTTAGTTACTTTTACTTGAGTAAAGAAGTAAAATCAGTACTTCTACTTGAGTATGTATACTCTACCAGAGTATGTTTTTACCACAAGTATCTGTACTTCTACTTGAGTATGTATACTCTACCAGAGTATGTTTTTACCACAAGTATCTGTACTTCTACTTGAGTACGGGAAGTGAGTACTTTTGCCATGTCTGCTCTTGACATAGACATTAAAATCACACAATATTTTAGCTAGTCAACACTAAGCATCGTTCTAATAATGTCAGCAAGAAGATACCAACTTAAAAAACAATAGCTTAGGTAGCTTTGGTGAGACATATTTATCGGTGTGCTGCAATGCATAGCCAAATCCTTCTGTAGTAATATTTTCGCTATCATGCCATGTTTTCGTAAATAGTCGTCAAGTAAAAAATGCATACTATATTTATTTGTATTTAATTTATAGAAGGCAGAAATGAATGGTTAAACAGTGCAAAGACCCAATATATAGACCCAATATATAGACCGAATATATAGCGTAATGCCAGTAGGTTTTACAGTATGGATATTAAGCAAATTGAGAAACAACCTATGTTATTATTCTGTTTGATTGCCAAGGCTTGGGCAAAATGTTATTATAAAGCATTATAAAGGCTTTTCAACTACCTGCTCCCGTTTTTCCACAGTTATATTAACCTAACGTCCTATTATAACATTTATATATCTTAAACATTATCCTTTTTATATAAATGCGTGAAACTCCCAGACAGCTCAGCGAAAACCTTCCAGTGTATTCTTCCATACTAATTCTCTTCATTCATATAACAGGAGATACAACAATGTTCCCTTTTCCCTTTACCACACCACACTTTCTATTGGTCAACTGTCACCACACTTTCTATTGGTCAACTGTCACCACACTTTCTATTGGTCAACTGTCACCACACATTCTATTGGTCTACTGTCACCACACATTCTATTGGTCTACTGTCACCACACATTCTGTTGGTCTACTGTCACCACACATTCTATTGGTCTATTGTCACCACACATTCTATTGGTCTACTGTCACCACACATTTAATTGGGCTACTGTCAACACACTTTCTATTGGTCAACTCTCACCACAAATTTTATTGGTCTATTGTCACCACACATTCTATTGGTCTATTGTCACCACACATTATATTGGTCTACTGTCACCACACATTCTATTGGTCTATTGTCACCACACATTCTATT
>JACXGM010026026.1:0-15031 GCA_016801145.1 Umbra pygmaea | reverse complement strand
CGTAATTCTGAAATGTAATTTGCAATATGGGGTAGTTGCGATGCAGACATATTCATTAATGATTGCTGGTTCAACAATTCACTGAACCGGGTGGTTATACCATGAACACCGCTAGTCACACTATAGAATTTGCGTACACGAAGTCAGACCAGACGTGAGATTTTATCGCAGCCTACGATCACGTTCAAATTGATAAATCCGTTGCTTTGCGTAGGAATAGCCGTACGCCCGTCGTACGCCTGTTTTAGGTCGTACGCACGTTTCATAAATGAGGGCCAATGTGTCTTTGAATCAGTCTGGTCTGTTCCAGCGATTTGAAAAAAAATCTATTTTTATGCTGTATTTCAGTGAGGCATGTTGTGCTTTATTGATCAGAGAAGTGGTGAAAGATGAAGAGTTGTTTTAGACCACTGGACAGGACACACAATGCATTTGATGAAGGTGAAGTCAGGCACTGAAAAATCTCTCTGAATCGGTGCTGTTGTACCGGTATTGATGCAGATTTAGCAAATCTTGGTATTTTGAGTTTTGGCTTTTCATCATAGCTTTTGTATAGATTATCACAGGGTAAACACTACTTACTCTGACTGCATGACGCTGCCTCAATGCCCTCTGGGTAATGCGTTAAGGTGATGGCTTCTAAGGAGCCTGCTGTGTCAGTGGGTTAGGTCACCATGCTCTCATTCTCACCTCTTTCATTATCCTTTTGCTTCACTTCAATCTGCCTGTCACCACAAGGTCACATAGGGTTTATGGACGCTCCATAATGGATTCGCCTCATTTTCTTTCTCTCTCTTCTCTCTTCCTCTTTTTTGCTCTCTCTCTCTCTTTCACACACTTTATTCACTTTTTTCTATCTCTTTTTTGCTTTAATTCTCTCTCCATCTACTTCTCTTTTGTTACAGATAGAGCTGCAGTTGCTGCAGACGCACAATCATAAATCATTTCTTGCCAACACTCTAGGTCTTTCAGGGTCGTTCTCCAGTGTGTTGGCCTGATGTCTGTTCACACATTCGTCAGCTGAATCACCTGCGTTGAAAGTAAACAGCTGTGCGGAACAGGGGGTAGCAACATTGTCGCAAACTCTATTTCCAGAAAAGACTGATGAGGATTTATAGTAGTTGAAGTCATAATACACACCATACACACAAACACTGGATAATACTAATAGTGTTGCATTTGATTGCAACACAGAGAGTCGTGTTTCTTGTTGGTGTGTCAGCGTTATTTAGACAGGATTTGACTGCTTTGTGAAATGTTTCAACCTTTAATCCTGATTTACTTTGTAATTAAATCAACTCATTAGCCTGGCGTAATTATTCTGGTCACTGGAGAGCTGGTTCATTATGTGTAAGGTGCTTTGTCATCACTTACTTTACCTCTGAGGAGAGGAAGTGGTCATAAGAGACAGCCAATGATGTCTGAGGATGGATTGATGGTCACTGTGAAGGACCCAGGGAGAAAGAGACTGTGCTGTTACTATGGAGTAGATATACTACTGAACTGTTACACTGGAGTATTAATACTACTGGACTGTTACACTGGAATATAATTACTACTGAGCTGTTACACTGGAGTATAAATATTACTGAACTGTTAAGGTGGAGTAGATATACTACTGAACTGTTACACTGCAGGATAAATACTTATGATCTATTTCACTAGAGTAGATATAATACTGAGCTGTTACACTGGAATATAAATACTACTGAACTGTTACACTGGAGTAGTGATACTACTGAGCTGTTACACTGGAGTAGCGATACTACGGAGCTGTTACACTGGAGTAGCGATACTACTGAGCTGTTACACTGGAGTAGAGATACTACTGAACTGTTACATTGGAGTAGAGATACTACTGAGCTGTTACACTGGAGTAGATAAACTACTCATCTGTTAGTGTGTATATCTATATATATCAGCCACATTTAGACTATACTCGCTAACTAGCAATTTGATTACTGCAGTAGTTTGTATAATGGCTAACAAGATTATCAATAAATATATTTAGTATATGATATGAATGAATTATATGACATCACATAAACTATAGTAATTCTATTTCCCTATGTTTTATTGATTGGTCATTGCTGGCTGAATTATTTTTAAGATAGTGTAGAGTGAGAAGTCTTGTGGAATACTTCAGATGTGGCACCTAATATATGACACACATAAAGCATGTTAATAAAACCAAATAATATGAAAATTATTAACTTAATAATACAATAATAGCTGAACAAAATAATAGAAGAATAGAGAAAGTAATTTTGAAAAGTCTCTGGTTCATATCATATATTAATGTTGTAGGTCAATTAAATAATCAAAATAACAACAGTTCTCAAGGAGTCTGTCACTGTATTACGGTTGCACATAATTGTTTTATTTTTTATGTGTGGTGCATTTCTTTCCAGTGTAAGCACATGCCATTTAAAGTTTTGTGAATGGCCCTGCCCTAGACAAAATAAATATTTATTTATATTTCAAAAGAAATATTTCCCCGAACATTTGGGCTTAGATTATGGCTACTTGGAATCAAACTAAAGCATCTAGTTAATAGGTACAGTAACATGCCTTTTAGATATCATTCTTATTTAATCCAGTCACCATTTGTATTAATAACTACATGTAGGTAAAATAAAATAATTGCTATTTGCACTTGATTAAACCCCTTTGAAGGTGTGTGATGCTGCCATAATGAGCATCCATGGAGCATTTAGTGTAAACTTCCTTGTTCATAATATCTGATCAGCTAATCAACAGATATTATACAGAAAAGTCATGTGACAACATTCAAACATTTCTAATGCCCCCGTCCAGAGGATACATTCTGTAGGATCTAGCAATATACATCCTGTAGCTACTGTATGACATGCTTTGTTTTTTTTAAATAGTCTGAAGTTCTTTTAACCATGTAAGCAGATTGTCATTTGCAATGGCATATAGAGCCCTATCTTTCACCCGGCGCAACACAGCGCAAAGCCTCAACGCAAGTTTCTTTGCTAGGTTAAGACCGACGCAGTTCTCATTTTCCGCGTCGTTTAAATAGCAAATGCACCAGCGTCCATCTTTGTGCCCATGGGTGTGCTGGTCTTCAGGGAGGTATGTTCATGATAATTCTAGGTGTATTGCAATCTTGAGGCATCGGAAAGTGATCGCGCCATTGACCATCAAAAACCTGGTCTTACTTTAACAGCAAATTAGTTAGCAAATGCACCTAGGTTTATGCACAGCGCATGCACACTACGCTGGTTACACATACACAGGGATGCGCAGCAGCACACAAACATGCAAAAGATTAAAATTAAAAACATTACGGTGCATATCCACCATCATAATAGCCATGTACCAAG
This sequence comes from Umbra pygmaea, assembly GCA_016801145.1. NCBI lineage: Eukaryota > Metazoa > Chordata > Actinopteri > Esociformes > Umbridae > Umbra > Umbra pygmaea. The sequence goes on along the minus strand of JACXGM010026026.1, from coordinate 11,681 downwards.
GTCTGGCTCATGGGAGATGACACTCTGATTGGTTCATTGCACGTTACGCCCAAAAAACTCCCATAAATTAATGAAGACACTTTATACAATCCTTTTAGACCATGTGCCCACTCATGGACACTTTTTTCCGCAGTTAAACTTGCAAAAGTGGATTTGGACACGCCCAAAGCACACTTGCGCCATGCGCTTCACGACGTGCACTTAGATCATTAAAATAGGGCCCATAGTGTATGCACAATTAGGTCAGATTTAGAGGGGTGGGTAAAAAAATGCACTATGATAGCACAACAGCAATTGGGCCAAAAGCAATATTGTGTAGTATTAATATTGCTCTGGGGCCTCGTTTATAAAACTTTGCGGTGGATTTGCGTCAGAACTGGCATACGGACGAAACATAGGACGTGAGTACACACAGAAATATTCAGATTTATTCAAACCATGCGCACGCACGTCCTATCGCGTTTTTCCTCTATAAATCACAATCAACTCTAAATGTGGTGCAGCTTTTGCGGCTTCATGTCATGCCCATATTTGGCCAAAATAGTCAGTGAAACGCTCCCAAATTAATATTCATTGACTGAGACATCAAGGCAAACACAGAGGAAAACCAAAAATAGAAACTTCACTCAATGTGAAGTAGAACTTATTTTTGGAGAGGTGGAAAAAAGGAGGAAAATGTTGTTTGGAGGGCACTGTGTGTGCATCACTAATGCCAATTGTATGATCCTCCCGTGCCAGTTCTAGCAATTCTCAGATTGCAGCCCTGGACACCAGCAATTCTCAACATCCTGTCTCATATGAACACATCCCACGACACATCTTTCCATCCCCAGACACCAGCACTTCCCAATCACATGAACGCATCACACACGACAGATCCCAATTACACGAATACTGATCACCTGTGCCCCGTTATCTGTCTGAATGAAGTCCTGTCTGTTTGTTTGTGTCCTTATGAGGTATTGTATCTGTAGAGCACATACAGATGGAATGTCAGACTCTCCAAATAGTGTAACCTACTTTTCTACCCCGGAATAATTATTTCCTTGTTAGCTATCTTAGCAAGAAGGAGAGTACAGCAACAGCAATGCGACATGCTACTTAGCTTTGGCAGGAAAGTTTCCATACATGAATCTGAGAACATTACCTAGTTAGATGGCTGTACAGCTAAACTTTGCAAACTACAATTAACTTTGTAAACTAAACTGATGATAACGCAATTCCATATCTTACTGTTTCAAAGCAAGTCTCTCCCCATTCACTATAAATCCATTTGAGCTTGACTTTTTGTAAAATATGAATAATGTAATATAAAGATTAATGTTAGCGTAGTAGCCAGGGCAGCTATCAGGGTGACTGCTAATGAATTTAGCATGTGTACCTAATACAGTGGCCATGGACAAAATGTCTAGACTTACAAAAAGATGCATGGAAAACCTTACAGCTAAACTTTGCAAAATATAATAAACTTTGTAAACTAAATTGATAACGTAATGTGATGCAATTACTATCTCAAAACACGCATCTCCCCAATCACTATTGAAAAACCTCGTAACAGCTAGCGGGCCAGGGAACAGCAGTCGAGCGGGGCATCGGACAGGCAGCCTGTGGTACTGAAGACACATCGCATTGGTGAGCACAACTCCGGAACGTCCGCAGAGAAATCCCTTGGAGTAGTTTGTTTCGTTGGTCAGGCGGGAGGTATGTCGAGCTCAGTGCTGTATTGTTAGCTAGCTATGCTATTAGCTAGCGGAGTTGTTAGCTCAGTTAACAGTGGGTTTAGCTGATGGTTGTAGCTAGTTAGCCAGAATGTTCCAGATGGTGAGATGTAAAGTGTGAGTCCAAAGGCACTGAACTGACGGTATGCTGAATCTGCTGAATCCGAGACGTCAGCACTGGGTCCATAGCCAGAGGAAGAGAGGTACTCTAGTCTAGCAAAGGCTCATGGTGTTAGCACAGATCCTCAGCTAGCTGAGAGGTAAGCTAACTCAGTTGCTAGCTCAGCTACAATGGTGTACAGTACTGTATACTGAACTTAGATGCACGGTTGTGGCTAATTAGCTGAGCTAGGTATCTGGCAGCTATTATTAGCTGGCTGATTAGCTGTAGTAATTCTGTGAATTGAGGTAGAAGGGTAATCTGGTATATTATTATGCAATGGAAGGGCAATACTCTGTGCAGGTTTTCCCACATGGCTATATGCTGAATCCTTGCGATGATGGTTGCAGCTGATAGAGGTTGGCTGATGTCTGTTGGGGGGTCAGGAATATAGCAGAAATAGAGAATCCAGGACAAATAAGGTGAGGTAGGCCACTGAAGTGTGCGTGGAAATTGTTTTGTGAAAAATAGTAGTAGAGATGCACACGGACAAAGACGAAAGACAAAAACACACTATATACACGGGACATACATAATGACAATACTATCTTTAAACTGGCAGTTCACCTGGAAGCCATCAGTTGTTAAACCTGTTGGGCATTCAATCGAATAGAGAAATGAATAACTTAAAATGGAAACTAAACTATCGATGGCATTCAAACCTACAATCAACCTGCAGTATAATTGGACACAAGGTCCAACTGAAAAAAGCTTGCAATTTGGCATTCCTGAATGAGTTCCAAATTTGGGTGAAATAAAATAATAATAATAAAATTACCGATTTCAATATATTGATATATTGAGTTTAAGGATATTGAGTTTGAGGATATTGAGTTTGAGAATATTGAGTTTAAATGTTTCTTATGAGTTGGTTGATGCTTTATACTTATGTATCTTGTCTATGTTTAACACATGGTATCTGTCTTATTGTCTTGCTTTTCTCTCCAGATAACCTACGTTGAGTGAGATGGGCTTGGAGATATTTTTGTTGTTTTGTTTTTTGTTTCTTTATTAGTTTCACTTGTTGTAGTACTTATTATGTTTACTCTGCCCTAGACCTGATTGCCCTATTGGGTTAATTGATTGTACTGGTGCTCATCAGGTTAATTGTATTCTGCCTGATTTCATGTAGAAATCTACTTATACTTTGTTGCCATTCTCATAGACTGTGTTACTATGCCCTGAAGAAGACCATTTGTTTGGTCGAAACATGTTGGCTGATGTACTTGTTATGACTTAAGCCATATTTAATAAAGGCTTTTTTAACTTTATCCTTCTCCTCATTTGAAGACTTGACTGAGTGCCTGGGACCTGTTCTTTTGTTTCGTTAAAATAATAATGTTCTTTAACAATTACAATAGGGTTCCTGTGTAAACACCGAAATCCTAACAAAATTATTCATTCATACTGCTGGTCAGTATTCAAGATAGGCGAAAACAAGTCCCTTAAAAGAATATCTGACATTTCTTTAAACAATGCTAAACATCCCTTCACAGCAGACGTGATGTTCTCAATATGACTTCACCATGGCAACTAAGCATGTAATGTTAGGCATAGGAGTTTAGCCTCCTTAAGTTGCTCAGTTGCCGCACACAACTTCACGTTTGTTGTTGACTTTCTAGAAGACGTTTCGAAAAAATACAATGCTCTAATTTCCAGATGAATATAGCAGCTGTCTGTTACTAATCACTCATACTGATGCTGAATGAGTCTCTTCACTAAGAGATTCACTAGGCTCAAACGCCCATGGGTGCTGATATTCAGAGTGGAATCATGGAACATTCCAGCTCCTTGTGAGACATGGGGCAAGTTGTTAAATTCCTTGTTGAATTTGACATGGAGAGACAAACTAACTGGTAGTAATGGGAAGTGCGTGTGTGTTTTGGTTTGTGAGGGTATGTATGCCTAATGCAAAGTACTATGTGAAATACTGGATGACATTATTACATTACAATACTAACAGACGATACATGCACACACTTTACACACACAAACCCACCTACACTTGGCATCTGTAGCAGGTGGACAGCCTGTCTTGTGGTTGTGTTATTGTCTCAATGTGGTCATATGCTACTAGTTAGAATGTTAGAGTGACAGAATGTTAGAATGATAGAATGACAGAATGACAAAATAACAGAATGACAATGCTAGATAGAATAACACAATGACACTGCTAGATAGAATGACACAATGACACTGCTAGATAGAATGACACAATGACACTGCTAGATAGAATGACACAATGACACTGCTAGATAGAATGACAGAATGACAATGCTTGACTCTTGTCTCTTCCCCCTTTCACTTTTTCTCCTCTTTTATTTTCTCCCTCTTTATTTCCCCACTCTCTGTCTCTCCCCTGCCCCCCCACCTTTCTCTTTTTCCTCTGTTTCTCTGTGTCTGTGTGCACTTTGCTTGGTCTCTGGGTTCATCTGTCTCTGTGCCAGGCAGATAAGAGGCTTTCTAGGTGGTTCTTTGTTCCTTTAGGAAACCTTTCCTTTCATGCGTCCCTCTGGACCTCTTCGAGTTCTTACTTGTTTTATCATGACTTGTTTAACTCCTCCTGAGACTGCTGTGATATCAAACACACACTCACACATACGAACACACACATACTTTTTAGATTAGATTTGTGGGCTTTGAAAGTACAGTGGGGAGAACAAGTATTTGAAACACTGCTGATTTTGCAGGTTTTCCTACTTAAAAAGCATGTAGAGGTCTGTAATTTTCATTCAACTGTGAGAGACAGAATCTAAAACAAAAATCCAGAATATCACATTGTATGATATTTAAATAATTAATTTGCATTTTATTGCATGACATTTGTATTTGATCACCTACCAAACAGTAAGAATTCCAGCTCTCACAGAACCCCTTCTGTTCTCCACTCATTACCTGTATTAACTGCACCTGTTTGAACTCCTTACCTATATGAAAGACACCTGTCCACACACTCAATCAAACAGACTCAAACCTCTCCACAATGGCCAAGACCTGAGAGCTGTGAAAAGACATCAGGGATAAAATTGCAGACCTGCACAAGGCTGGGATGGGCTACAGGACAATAGGCAAGCAGCTTGGTGAGAAGGCAACAAATGTTGGCACAATTATTAGAAAATGGAAGAAGTTCAAGATGACAGTCAATCTCCCTCGGTCTGGGGTTCCATGCAAGATCTCACCTCGTGGGGCATCAATGATCATGAGGAAGGTGAGGGATCAGCCCAGAACTACACGGCAGGACCTGGTCAATGACCTGAAGAGAGCTGGGACCACAGTCTCAATGAAAACCATTAGTAACACACTATGCCGTCATGGATTTAAATCCTGCAGCGCATGCAAGGTCCCCCTGCTTAAGCCAGCGCATGTCCAGGCCCGTCTGAAGTTTTCCAATGACCTGTGAGGTTTCCCACCAACATCCCAGAGTTGGAAGCTGATCTGTACAGAGGAATAGTCTAACATTATGGTCTAGAATTACTCAAATTACTCCCAAGCTGAGTGAAGGACTGATCAGTTACCAGAAATGTTTAGTTGTAGTTTTTGGTGCACAAGAGTGTCACACCAGATACTGTAAGAAAAAGTTCACATACTTTTGCCACTAGTGATGCCAGCACAAACTCTGATTTTCCTTTTCAAAATAATAGTGCACGTAACTCATTATAAAAACCATTGTTTATTCATTGCATAGATAGGTAGTGTGTCCATGTTCATGTGTTGCTAAAATTAGTCTATTGTTTGATAAAACACTCTAGTGAAAGTTTTTCAAATGTAATCATGCTTTCACATGAGACACTGACAATGTATTCAATCAAATTGTGTGTACAACGAATTTGTAACTCTTGTTATTAAATTATCATTTTTACTATCATATACTCTTATTGTTTCTGTACACACAATTTACATTTGGTTACAATTCACTTGCTTTATAATGAATTAACAATGATTATTGCAGTGAATTAAAATGTGCACTATTATTTTGAAAAAAAAAACATGTTAAAAAGATTTTATTAGTTACATTTATAAACAATGTAGATTATAAATAGTACGTTTTCCCATTACAGTGTTAACAGTTAAACATGTCAGGCCAAGAAAAACTCTTTATTTTGTATTTTAGAAAAAAAAAGTATTAATGTTAAGTGAAGTCAAGAATGATTGTCTTCATTTCATTTTTTATAAAAACATGTATTTTTTCAGGAAATAGTTTTTAAGTTCAACTTAAAATGTCAGAAGATACATTGTTGACGTTACTGTTGAAAATGGACTTCCAATAAAGTGAGTGTTTGCAAAACCGGTTGTCATTTTTATGTTGAGGTGGCAGGGGTGTTGTCGGCAGCTGCTGAATGTAGCTAATAAAGTAATCTAATTTACTTGATTTTAAAAGTAACTAATCTGTAAAGTAACTGATCAGTAATCAGATTACTTTTTCAAAGTAACTGTGGCAACACTGTTTGCCACTCACAGATGTGTAATAATGGATTATTTTACCCAATGAATACATTTCTTTAAAGTATATTATTTGTGCCTCATTTGTTTAATTGGCTTATGTTTATCTACTTTCAGGACTTACATGAAAATGTAATGATAATGTAGGTCATATTGATGCAGAAATATAGAAAATTCTTAAGGGTTTACAAACTTTCGAGCACCATGTAATTGTTTCTGTCTGTTACAAACTTTAATACACTTTACAACCTGATCTGACAGAATTCTGTGAAACTGCCACAGATTTTGAGTTAAGGGGCCATGTTCATTTCATGGAATTCTGTGATATCCTGTTGCACTTTAACACGTACTTTAAATTTAACATACATTACAGCTGCTGTGAGGTTGTTTGTAGTGCTAATTATACCTTGACTTGTGTCTTTCAGAAGCATAAGATTAGTAATTCTCATCATTATAATTTAATAGTGTTCCTATTTTAACAAAGCAATCCACATCCTTGAATAATGTAATCCTCATTCTGTACTAAATGATTGGATTTGTGAGAAAGTTCCAAACATGCACTTTGTAACTTTTCAGGAAATAAAAACAAACCAAATTCCTTCTCTATCTTTTTTTCTTTCAAAATTCACTTTTTGAGTCGAGGCATCCTGAAAATGTGAACTTTCATTTTAGCTGAATGATGGCTCTGTGTATTTTGTAAATATAAAGAAATTGTACTTTAAAGAGCCAAGTAAAATGCCAGAAGCCACAGTGTTTGTGTGTTTACATAATATCTCGAGGAAGTTGAGAGGTGGATTATAATCGTTGCATACTAACTCGAATTAAAAAAATTTGCCTTATGGTAGCATTGGTAAACTGTATTATTAGAAATTCTTAAAGTCTTACATTATCTTGCAAAATAGGTGTCTGCACCTATTATACAGCCGAAAAAAGTATCTCTCAACTTTTCTAACAAAACATAAAGGATTATAGGTTATGGAGTTCCAGTAGTAGACTACTGCACACAAGTACATGAAGATCTACCTGGGGCATCAAAGTTGCCGTGTCCTTGAACAAAGCACTTTACTCTTAGGTTGCTCCATCAGGATGACCCTGAGTGTCTGGTAAATAATTTAATTTAAATTTACCTGGCAAAACAACTTTCCCATTTTTCCTCCAATTGCAGTGTTTTATGTACCAATTTGAGCTGTGACTGTACATTCTTGACAAGCCCAGATGTAGTCAAAAATTTTGAGAATGGAACAAATACTAAGTTTCACAAATTCTGCTGCCTCAGTGTTGATGATTGCAATTATATACTCCAGAATGTCATAGAGTTAAAAAATGGATTGCTAAGTTTTTCTTTGCCATAAAAATGACCTTAATCCCAAACAGAAACATGTGCATTTCTGCCCTACCACAAAATGACCAGCTGCCATCATGTCAGTGATTGTCTCGTTAACACAGGTGAGAGTGTTGACGATGACAAGGCTGTAGATCACACTGTCATGCTGATTAGTTAAAATAACAGACCGGAAGCTTTAAAGGGAGGGTGGTGCTTGAAATCATTGAGCTTCCTCTGTCAACCATGGTTACCTGCAAGCAAACATGTGCCGTCATCATTAGTTTGCAAAAAAGGGCTTCATAGGCAAGGATATTGCTGCTAGAAAGATTGCACTTAAATGAACCATTTATCGCATCATCAAGAACTTCAATGAGAGAGGTTCAATTGTTGTGAAGAAGGCGTCAGGGTGTCCAAGAAAGTCCAGCAAGCCCCAGGAGCTGTGGTATCTTGGCACCACCAGTGCAGAGTTTGCTAAGGAATGGCAGCAAGCAGGTGTGAGTGCATCTGCATGCACAGTGAGGCAAAGACTTTTGGAGGAAACCTGGTGTCAAGAAGGGCATCAAAGAAGCTATTTCTCTCCAGAAAAAACATCCGGGACAGACTTATATTCTGCAAAAGGTACAGGGATTGGACTGCTGAGGACTGGGGTAAAGCCATTTTCTCTGATGAATTCCATTTCCAACTGTTGGACTGTGGGCCATCCGGAAAAAAACACCTTGTCCAGAGAAGACAAGGTGAGCGCTACCATCAGTCCTGTGTCATGCCAACGGTAAAGCATTCTGAGACATTCATGTTTAGGGTTGCTTCTCAGCCAAGGGAGTGGGCTCACTCACAATTTTGCGTAAGTACACAGCCATTAATAAAGAATGGTATCAACACATCCTCTGAAAGCAACTTCTTCCAACCATTCAAGAACAGTTTGGTGATAACCACTGCCTTTTCCAGCATGATGGAGTACCTTGCCATAAGGCAAAATTGATAACTAAGTGACTAGTGGAACAAAATATCTACATTTTGCGTCCATGGCCAGGAAACTCCCCAGACCTTAATCCATTTGAGAACTTGTGGTTGATCCTCAAGAGGCGGGTGGACAACTTCAAGCGTCGATCATGCAAGAATGGTCTGCCATTAGTCATGATGTGGCCCAGAATGGAATTGCCAGCGTGCTAGTGCTGATTCCAGAGGACTTGAAATATTGACTCTTTGCATGAACTTAATGTATATGTCAATAAAAGCCTTTGACACTTACAGAAGGCTTATAATTATGTGTTAAACTTTGTGGTGGCCAAAACGTGTGTCATTCTCAAATCCTTTGACCACGACTGTATCAGCCGCGGTCGATGGATCTTAATTTGGGAGGATGGGCTCGTATTACGCTCAAGACCGGAGTGAATGGAATGGTGCGCAACGCACAAAACCCAGTGTGCAAAACAAAAAAAACACTGGGTTTTGTGCATTGGGCACCATTCCATTCACTCCGGTCCAGAGCGTAATACGAGCCCGTCCTCCCCAATTAAGATCCACCGACCGCGGCTGGACTGTATGTGGTGGGTCACAAAGTGTTCCTCATCCATACTAGAGTTATCCTTATTGGTTTTCTTCTTCCTTTTCCTCGTTTCAGCCGTGATGTATGTGATGGGTGCTCTGGGGCCAGCGGCCGGCTATCTGCTCGGAGGGGTTCTGATTGGCTTCTATGTTGACCCTAAAGCTGTCGTCAATATTGACAAAAGTGACCCTCGCTTTGTTGGCAACTGGTAAGATTTTCTGTGTGCATGTGTGCATAGGGTTGGTGTTTGTATGTTGATCTGTTTCTTCATTTATTTTCGTCTGTCGGTCTCTCTCCCAGGTGGAGTGGGTTTCTGCTATGTTCCATAGCTATGCTCCTGGTCATCTTTCCAATGTTTGCCTTTCCTAAGAAGCTTCCTCCACGCCACAAGAACAGGAAGAAGAAGATCATCTCACCTTCTGACATGTCCAGCGATGACGAAGTCATGAAGGAGAAGGAACAGAATGTCCCGACATCCATGGGCTTCGGACAGGACCTCAGAGGTACATATCAGATTAAACAATGTGTGTTTCCCAGAGGACAACTACAACTACTACCAGACTGGTCCTGGAACTTAATAAAAATCTACAACTACTACCAGACTGGTCTTGGTACTGTATAAAAACATACAACTACTACCAGACTGGTCTTGTATGTTTTTATACAGTACCAAGACCAGTCTGGTAGTAGTTGTATGTTTTTATACAGTACCAACTACTACCAGACTGGTCTTGGTACTGTATAAAAACATACAACTACTACCAGACTGGTCTTGGTACTGTATAAAAACATACAACTACTACCAACTGGTCTTGGTACATTAGACAAACCTACAACTGCAGTACCCAGCGTAAATGAGTACACCCATTTGAGATTTGTATCAATTTCTCAGTGAACACCAGAACAATTAGCTGAAATTGAAACACTGAGTCCTGTGAAACATTTATTTTATCAGGAACATAAAAGGTTGGTCACCAACATAACTGGAATACTAAAATGATACATTTTATTCCTAATGAGGTGTTACAAGATTTTGTAAACCCTACAACAAATTCTACCAAATCTAACATTTTGTATTGCCTCAATGACTTTTAAGAACAGCACCAGCTCTTCAGGACATGGACTGAATACATTGGCGTCATACTGCCAAGTCTATCGTTCTACATTCTTGGAAAATGAGCTCTTTCAGAGTCTGGATGCTAGAAGCAGAATGACCTGAACCGTCTTTTCAGAACTAACCATAGGTGTTCTATTGGGTTGAGATCAGGTGACATACTTTGCCACCAATTCCCTTTCACCCTGTTCTTCCTCAGAAATGCAACCTTGGATGTATGTTTTGGGTCATTATCATGTTGAAAGAGTGCATGGCGATCCAGGGTGCAAAAAGATGGTAGCATCTTCTTTTCCAGTATTTTGCAGTAATTCTTGATGCATCATGGTCTTAAATCAATTTGTTAATAAACTTTTTCTTTTGTTGTTTTGTACTGACTAATCTCATTTGCAACTAATAAACCAGAGTTGCTGGAATATTTGCTTGTATAGGATCCCATGGAGAGTATGGATTCTGAAGAGAGACAGATGATTTTCTGAGACATTTGTTGGGGTGTACTCATTTACAGGACTCACACAGGACTTGGTACTGTATAAAAACCTACAACTACAACCAGACAGTATATAGAGTTTCCATGGTACAAAAAGAAGAACCATGCCTTCCGTAACAATATCGACTTCATGCATGACGATGCACCATCTCATGCTCCAAAGAATACCTCTGTGTCATTGGCTGCTATGGGCATAAAAGGAGAGAAACTCATGGTTTGGCCCCCACCCCCCCCTGACCTCATCCCTATTGAGAACCTTTGGAGCATCCTCAAGCAAAAGATCTATGGAGGTGGGAGGCAGTTTGCATCAAAACTGCAGCTCTGGGAGGCTATTCTGACATCCTGCAGAAAATATATAAACTCACAAGTTCAATAGATGCAAGAATTGTGAAGGTGATATCAAGGAAGGGGTCCTATGTTAACATGTAACTTACCTTGTTAAGATGTGTTTGATTGAAATAGATTTTGATTTTTAGTAAATATGACCTCCAAATGCTGCAAATTCAACAAATGACATTTTCAGTTCTTTACAACCTATAACATTTTTTGAAAATCTGTTGTGCAAAATAATTTGGAACAGTGCATTTTGAGTTTTTATCTTTGAAAGAAATACTGTTTCAATTGGATGGTTTGAATATTTAAGAAAATTTGAGTAAAATATAATTTGCATAATAATTTGAAATGCTGTGTAAATGCCTACAACTATTAGGAGACTGGTCTTGGTACTGTATAAGACCTACAACTATTAGGAGACTGGTCTTGGTACTGTATAAGACCTACAACTATTAGGAGACTGGTCTTGGTACTGTATAAGACCTACAACTATTAGGAGACTGGTCTTGGTACTGTATAAGACCTACAACTATTAGGAGACTGGTCTTGGTACTGTATA
>JACXGM010026025.1:0-15048 GCA_016801145.1 Umbra pygmaea | reverse complement strand
GGTTTGTTGTCTGCTCTGTGTCATCTGGTGTTAGTATGTATGTGTTATGGTTTTGCTGTCTGCTTTGTGGTTTCTGGTGCTAATTTGATTGTGGTAGGATTTGAGTTTGTTGGGCTGTGCATTGGTGTGGCTCAGACATGGTGTTTTAGGGGATGGGGGGGTGTTTTATAGTGTGATGTAGGTCATTGTGTCTTAATAACGACAGATAAAACCTCAACCTCTCTCTCTGTCTCTCTCTCTCTCTCTCTCTCTCTCTCTCTCTCTCTCTCCTCCCTCTCTCTCTCTCTCTCTCTCTCTCTGTCTCTCTACTTTCTCTCTCTCTGTCTCTGTCTCTCTGTCTCTCTGTCTCTCCGTCTCTTTCTCTTTAGTCTCTGTCTTAACTATCACCTTATACAGTAATAAGGACTAGACATTGCCAGGTTGATGTTATGATTTTTCACAGTTCTGTAAATAGGAGACTGCTAGAACTTCTCCATGGCTTATCTCCATGGCTGTCCCAAATAACTAGTGGTGGAAAAACTACCCAAATGTAATGCATGTATTAAATGACTAAAGATAAAAACAAGGTCTTCTAAGGGCCATTATGTAGCATAATTGCATTGCAAACTTAAGAACATTTCCTTACCAGAAATGATGTGGGTGATATCAAATGGGCCTCCTAAAATGCGACATTTCTATTGGTCAACACAAGGCTCTTTTTAGAGAAATAGGAAACTGGCACCCTCCTTCTTCTCCATCTGTCTGCATTACCAAGCATTTGCAATTCCAGTGTCATGGAATTTGTACTAAAATGTTTGAAATTCAACAAAAGCTAAAATTAATATATGAAATTCAGTTCAAATAAAATGTATAGTGCAGTTAACCAACAAAGACAACTTAAAGTATTTTTTATATTTTTTTACACCACTGTAATTGGGACCCCATTCCCAATACTTTATAGTACTCTACGTTTAACCAGAGCCCTGTGGCACAGAGTCCACTAGAGAATACGTTTGAACATTTATTCAGCGACTTAGCTTCTTCACAAACCTCTACGTTTAGTTCACTTAGAAATCGCTCATATCCAGAACAACGTACAGCAGTGAGTTATAAACATTATACACAATTTTCCTCACAATATTAAGATACTTTGTATATGACATGTAAATGCAAATTAATATTTGGGTATCCAACCTACACTGTGTATCTACATATTATTTACACGCTAATAGACAATGACAATAGACAATCAAGTAAAAAATGATTAGATGTCATACCTGTGGTATTCAGTATTTTATAAACCAGGTGTTCTGAATGCTGATTGGCTGATAGCTATGTTATGTAAGCAATAAGGCATAAGTGTGTGTGGTATATGGCCGACATACACTCACCGGCTTCTTCATTAGGTACACCTTGCTAATATCAAGATGGACCCCCTTTTGCCTTCAGAACTGCCTTAATTGTTCATCCCATCTCAGAGTTGCACCAGTTTGTCAGCTGCACATCCATGATGCGCATCTCCCGTTCCACCACATCCCAAAGGTACTCGATTAGATTGAGCTCTGGTGACTGTGGAGGCTATTTGAGTACCGTGGACTCAATGTCATGCTCAAGAAACCATTTTGAGATGATGTGAGCTTTGTGACATGGTGTGTTATCCTGCTGGAAGTAGCCATTAGAAGATGGTACATTGTGGTCATAAAGGGATGGACATGGTTAGCAACAGTACTCAGTAGGCTGTGGTATTTAAACAATGCTAAATTGGTACTAAAAATATCCCCCACACCATTACACCACCTCCACCACCAGCCTGAAACACTGATACATTCTGACCCTACCATCTGAATGGTCCTGTACAAATTGTAGCCTCAGTTTACTGTTCTTAAATGACAGATGTGGCACCCATTGTTGTCTTCTGCTGCTGTAGCCCACCTGCTTCAAGGTTGTGCTTTCAGAGATGTTCTTCTGCATATCTTGTTCTTAATGTGTGGTTATTTGAGTTACTGTTGCCTTTGGATCAGCATGAACCAGTTTGGCCATTCTCTCTGACCTCTGCCATCACAACAAGATATTTTTTTATTTTTGCCTTATTGCACTTATAAACTGGTTACGAACACAAAAGTGTTAAAACTGATTAATGTCATACCTGTGGTACAGTATACGGCCTGATATAGCACGACTATCAGCCAATCAACAATCAGGATTCAAACCACCTGGTTTATACGAAACTGGATGCCACGGCGGGGAATGACATCACATCACTTTACTGCTTTGTTTGTGTTATAAGAGCAATAAGGCATCTTGAGGGTTTGTGATATATTGCCAGTATACCACAGATAAGCGCTATGTTCAGGCTCTGCAATACATTGTGCCAAACAGCTCTTAGCCAGGGTATATTTGTGCATTATTCCTAATAAACCTTCATTATCAAAATTCAGGATTCAAATCACCGGTTCATAAGCTACAGTACTGAATAGGCAGTAATGACTCGTGGTGAAGTGCTACGGATGTCCCATAAACAACATCCACACTATGTAATGCACAATAGAGTGCACAACTTCTGGGAAGCCCTGTTTTAAAATAGTGCTATATCGAGACACATTTTCGGACAAATCCGTTGATACTTCACTGGTATCTAAATGCTGTGGAGGAGGTTGTTGATGCTGAGAAGAAATTATGTCAGAATCACTGGATCAGGCATTCTTATGGGTAGAGGCCGACTAGTGTGTGAGAGCTGCTGAGCTTTGCATGTCGTGACTGCAGGAGGTTGTTCCTGCAGAGGAATGTGATGTTGCGTGCAGACAGACTGCAGTTGGGCAGGCCTTATGGGTGGCAACCTGCTTAAGACGTCCCTGCCTGCTGCACGGAAAAACACATTTAATTATGTCTTCTGCCTGGTCCCTTGACCCCTTACTGCTTATTTGGCCTCTGTCTAGATGAAACAAATTTGAGAGAACAGGTCTTTAGAGCCAGTCACTGAGACAGGCAGCTCAGAAAGTTGACTTCAAAGTGTCAAAATGTGAACTTCAAACTGCCCCCAAGTGAGGTCTTATCTGTCTGCTCTGATGTTGTTTTGTTCGTTGTGTTTATTTTTGGCGGTTTCATGTAAATGTCAAGTGTTTCTGGTCAATTTCAATCAAACCATTGAAACACTGTAAGCTCATTGTTTGCAGTATATAAGGAACCAAACAGGACATCTTGAGCCCTAAACCTCCAAATTGGGAGATGGAATCTGCATTTTTGTGGCATCAGCTTTTGTTGTTGCTTTTTTTTGTGAACATAATGGATGGTTGTTACAGCTGTCATGACCCTCTCCTCATTAACACTCAGCACCGGTGGATGTCTTTACCACCGATCCCATTATCTTAGTTAATCATCCCTGGGCTTGTCTTGTCATCCAATTACGTTTTGCCGCCAAAACAGCATCCCCATATGCAACAAACTGTGATGCACTGTGTTCTGACGCCTTTCTATCAGAACCAGCATTAACCTTTTCAGCAGTTTGAGCTTCAGTAGCTCGTCTGTTGGATCGGACCACAGGCTGGGCTTTGCTCCCCATGTACATCAATGAGCCTTTGCCACCCATGACCCCGTCGCTGGTTCACTGCTTTTCCTTCCTTGGACCACTTTTGTTAGGTACCCAATTGCACCCAATTGTCTGAAATATCTTATTATCATGTAGCATTAGATGACCCTTCCCTGGAACTAAGGGGCCTAGCCCAAACCCTGAAAAACAGCCCCAGAACATTATACCTCCTCCACAATTGGTAGGGGTGTCCTATTAGGGGGTGTATATAATCATATTGCAAAAGTATTTAGAATTGTTTTATTTACAGGATGTCACGTTTTCAACAGGATAGTTTCTTCACCTGTCCTTGGTTTGCATTTACTGTTTTGTTATTGAAATCTCCCAAATAAACGCGGCAGTTCACCATTAAGGACTCCAGCTTTAATCAAAAGCATAATTTGCTGCCCTATGCTACCGTGGTTACCCAAACTCATGACTGAATCTTGTTGAGCTGCTCAGTAACCCGTACCCAGACTACCAAGCTCAGACATCCCTTTAGCTGTGCTGGCTCAAACAAAACAGAGCCGTCTTAGGAAGAAAAGGGAAGCGGCTACTGACTAGCCAAGCATCCAGCCAGCCCCTCTCCTGCTGAAGCAGCCAGTGTGAGGGATTATTAGAAGGTGTTACACAGAAGTTAACCTCAGTTACACACTGAGGTGAACTCAGGCGATTTCCCACAATTAGGCTTTTCTGGTGAGTTTGTTTGGTTATCACCATGGAGAATGGCCTAACACACGGAACTGACAAAATACAGCCGAATCATGCTCAAACATTGTCTTCTATTGAACCTGCTGGGATTTGGAATAAACCGAGTACTGTGGACACAGGAGCAAGATTTTCTGTTCTGTTTCCATTGAGTGGTGTAGACAGAGCTTTGTCGCTGCAGGTTATTTAATATTCATGGCAAAGTTTTATGCACAGTAGGTTGTTTTAGAGGCCCATTATCTGGGATACTCTGAATATAATTATTTCTCTTTAACAATCCTTTTCTCTTCACAGATTCTGGACAAAGCAGCAGACCGACGCACGTCTCTCTGTGGAATCTAGCTGATATTCTTCCAACTCATCACCTACTTAACCTCTTACTGACAGAGGACTGTCTGCCATCTCTGACCCTAGAGAGTAGCCCCCACCACCGCCCATTGCCACCATGCCTAAGAACAGCAAGGTGACCCTGGGTATCCCTCACAATGAGCCAGTCACAGAGTCTGTGGCGGACCTCCTCACATTGGCTGAGCCACTGGACTATAAGAGCAGCCAAATGAGTATGGGCCTCAGCCCCGGGGCCCAGCCTGCCATAGGCAAGGGTCTGATGCCATCTCCGGGAGAAGAGGAGGGGAGGCCTGCCTGGAACAGCAAGCTACAGTACATCCTGGCCCAGGTCGGGTTTTCTGTGGGGCTGGGCAACGTCTGGAGGTTTCCTTACCTTTGTCAGAAGAACGGAGGCGGTAGGTTAATGTCAATGAGCAGGACCTGTATGCTTATGTTTTGTATGTTACCTTGAATATAGCGGATGACTTCGCACTATAGAACAGAGGCGGTTATCAGGCTTACAATGCAGTTTCCGTCAAACGAAACTAAATGCACACATTTACAGATTCAGATATTTTTGAGTCAATGCTTTCTCATCATTCTGGTACCACTGGTTGGGATTTCTATCACATGAGAGACAAAGTTGTGAATGGGTAATGTGGTCACTAGTGAGTGGGTAATGTGGTCACCAGTGGAAGGGTAATGGAGTCATGAGTGGATGGGTAGTGTAGTCACTGGTGAAAGAGTAATGTATACACTAGTGCAGTGTTTCTTAAATGGGGGTACGTGTACCCCTAGGGGTACTTTGGAGTACTGCAAGGGCTACATAAATTTAGCAAAAATGCTAATTGCAAAATATGTCATGGATAATTCCTAAAATAATTATACTATAATAATGAATGAATTAAGTGATGGATTCTAAACATTTGAAATGTAGCATTTAAATCTTTTTGTTTAAAAAAGGTTGTTGTTTATTGAATCTTATCACTGCCGGCGCTGTATTGTACATCTTTATACAGAGTTTTTTTCTACCAAAAATCTTTTGCGCTGGTCAGGGGGTACTTGCCGCTGGTCAGGGGGTACTTGGCTTAAAAAGGCAATTCAATGGGGGTACAATATGGAAAAAAGTTTGAGAAACACTGCACTAGTGAATGGAGTCACCGGTGGAAGGGTAATGTAGTCACTAGTGAATGGGTAATGCAGTCACTGGTGAATGGGTAATGCAGTCACTGGTGGAAGGGTAATGTATGCACTAGTGAATGGACAATGTAGTAACCGTTGGAAGGGTAATGTATGTACTAGCGAATGGGCAATGTATTCACTAGTGGTGGAACGGTACATGTATTTGTATAGAACCGAAACTGTACGCCCATCACGGTTTGGTGCATGAATTTACACGGAGAATACACGGTATTAAAAATAAATAAAACTTGCAACCAAATTAATTAATGTAATGCAGAACTACCGTTAGATACGGAGGTTGTTTATGGACACCTAATCTGTAGACCTGCCTTAGCTCTGAAGCTAAGTAGACAAGCTCCACCTATGTATGCAGTTTTTTGTTAGGTCGACGGTCCGGTGAGTGAGTCAGAGATAGCAGCACTAAGAACGAGTATGGCGAGCGGTGGCAATCCTTAAGATCGCAAGTTTGGGAAAACTTCGGTTTCCCGGTCAGTTACAGTAGTACAGGGGAGATAGTGGTGGATAAGATGAGGACTGTGTGTCAGCATTGTTCAGCAGTTGTTGGGCATGTGAGTGGAAATACATCTAACATGCTAACGCGGATATCCGACACCATCACCCAGATGATTTAGCTCAGTGGAGAGACTGTATGACACTAGGTCACAGCCTGAGACATGCACAATAAAAAAATTTGCGTTGTTCATTTTTGTTTAGCTTTTCCCTCCATTGTACCGAACTTGTACGAACCGTGATGTCTGAACCAAGGTATGAACCGATCCGTGACTTCTGTGTACCGTTCCAACCCTAGTAGTCACTGGTGGAAGAGTAATGTATGCACTAGTGAATGGGTAATGTAGTAACCGGTGGAAGGGTAATGTAGTCACTAGCGAATGGGTATAATGTAGTCACTAGTGAATGGGTAACTAGTGAATGGGTAATGTAGTCACTAGTGAATGGGTAATGTAGTCACTAGTGAATGGGTAATGTAGTCACTAGTGAATGGGTAACGTAGTCACCGGTGGAAGGGTAATGTAGTCACTAGTGAATGGGTAATGTAGTCACTAGTTAATGGGCAGTGTAGTCACTAGTGAATGGGTAGTCACTAGTGAATGGGTAATGTAGTCACTGGTGGAAGGGTAATGTGTTCACCAGTGAATGGGTAATGTAGTCACTAGTGAATGGTTAATGTAGTCACTGGTGGAAGGGTAATGTAGTCACTAGTGAATGGGTAATGTAGTCACTAGTGAATGGGTAATGTAGTCACTGGTGGGTAATAAAGGGCTAACATGAATCCTCTTCTCCTTCCTTCTTCCTATATACTATTGGAATGTTAGTGTGAATCAGACCTTGTTCTGTATGTAGATGCTGGTAATAAGGCGCGCTTCAGAAATCTGTGTGCAACATTTAAGCTAATTCAATTCTCATTTCCTGAACACCAAGTGCAAGCTATTGCCGAATGAGTAGCCCAGTCAATTACAGGGTGACTTACAGTGCCCAGTCTATAGAGCTGCTTTAGCATAGTAATAGAATACCATTGGAACTGGACTCCAATGACTGGATGAACTACATGTGTTGCGACATCAGGCAATTATTGTGTCCGTCACCATGTTATACATCGCAACAACAAGTAAACAACATGTTCAGGTTTACCTATATATGTAGACAGATCTCTGACAAAGCCTGCTGTCACTGTCACTGGGCATGGTACTAACAGCAGGTACTATCTGCTGCTATTTGACACCCGGCCAGTGATCCAGAACAGTGACTGTGTGTAGATGGGATTCTCTTACTACATTATTTCTCATCGTTGCCCACGCCTCCAGGCAGAAGAGTAGATGGACAAATTCACAAGATGTTTTCTGCCACTGCCTGAAATGATATGCATATATATTTTTATATCTAAGTAACTCCCGGGTAACATATGGTTGTTATTAGCTGGGTATTCATATTGGCCCACCGTGGGAAACAAACTCTCAACCCTGGTTCAGCTTTACCAGCCTATGTAGCTACACCAAAAACACATCTGAAAATACTGGATGTGCCCTATTTGCACAGGATTCATTTTACTAGGAGGAAGTGGAGTAATGTAATTACATTCTCAAGCCAAAATCACCACGAGTAATATTAATCCTGTCTGGATTTTCCATGTCGGTCATTTTAACTTGGTTTGAGCATATTAACTCCAGTCAAACTCCAAGGTCTTCTGATAATACCAGTCATCGATGAATCGACATCCCTATGTTTTGAGAGAAAGATTGCTGGTTCAATTCCCAACTCTGCCAAATGTTGTTGTGTCCCTTGGCAAGGCACTTTAACCTATGTTGCTCCAGGGGAATGTCCCTGTTCTTACTGTAAGTCGCTGTCGATAAGAGCGTCAGCAAAAATGACTATATGGGATCAAATAAGGGCCATTAATATTTTGAGGTTGCGAAGTGATGTTTGCATGTGTAAAAAGGTTTTACGTCTATGGAAATATTTTGTGAATGTGTAAAAACGTTTTGCATCTGTAGAAATATTTTGTGAATGTGCAAAAATGTTTTGCATCTGTAGAAATATTTTGTGAATGTGTAATTTTTTTTTGCATCTGTAGAAATATTTTGTGAATGTGTAAAAAGGTTTGCATTATCAGAAATATTTTCTGAATGTGTAAAAAAGTTTTGCATCTGTAGAAATATTTTGTGAACGTCTGCAAATGTTTTGTGCAATTAATGATTGAAATGGTTGCTCGGTGGGCAGTGTTCTGATTGGCTAATCAATAAGCAACAAGCTGATTGGATTGCGTTTTGTCCCTGTTTTGACACAGTAAAAATTTTGCAACTCGTAACTTGGGATATGTAACTCCAGTGTTGCACAAAACATTTGCAGACATTCACAAAATATTTCTACAGATGCAAAACTTTTTTACACATTCAAAAAATATTTCTACAGATGCAAAACATTTTTACACATTCACAAAATATTTCTACAGATCCAAAACTTTTTTACACATTCACAAAATATTTCTACAGATGCAAAACATTTTTACACATTCACAAAATATTTTGCCAGATGCAAAACTTTTTTACACATGCAAACATCACTTCGCAACCTCAAAATATTATTGGCCCTTATTTGATCCCATATGACTAAAGGTTAATTAAGAAAATAACCGATAAGTAAAAAGTATGCTTAAAAAGAAGTGCTGCAAAAAACCTTTATGAAAGGCCTGTATGTACCAACATTAACAGTGAAGGAATTTGTTTACTCAGTAAGTTTTCAAGAACTAGTGATTTGCAGACTATTTTCATTCATATCCTATTAAACATTTTATGGTACAACTATGGTACAACACGACCATATTGTGATATTCAGAAGTGTACAACAGAACAGATGAGGCGCATGAGATGAAGATGAACCAGTAACCACTGATAGAAAAATGAAAGATTGGATAGGATACTACCCATTTTCCAAAGCGTATTACCTGATCTGTAAAATATGGTGGAGGTACATATTTCGTTTGGCGGCAGATGGAACTAATGCACTACTTTTCCTTGATCGTGTGACTGCTGACACCTGCAGCAAGATGAATTTTGAAGTATACAGAAGAAGCTTGTCTGTTTAGATACAACCGAATACCTGCTCCGTGCTTCAATAGCAGCAGGACAATAACTGGAAACACACCAACATTGCTACCCAAGGAGTAAGTCAGGACCAAAAACTATACACGGTTTGAATGACCCAGTCCATCAGCTGGATTGAATACAAATGAGTTTGCCTTTCACATGATCAAGACTTAAGGCAAAAGTGTCCCAGATATAAGAGCAGGAGCTGAGGATGGCTTCAGTGCATGCATGGCTGAGCTTCACCAGGGACGACACTGACACATCATTGCATGACACCATTACTCATTCTGTAAATTCTAAATGTTTCTGATGATAATCTGATGGATTTTAAATCCCTAAATTCCAACCGCTACAATTAGAATGCAGCGGCCGGCCTAGTGTTCAACCTTCCCAAGTTCTCCCATGTCACTCCATTTCTACGCACAATCCAGTGGCTCCTAGTTGAAGCTCAAATCCCGCTACAAGGCCATGGTGCTCACCTACAAAGCAACAAGTGGAGCTCCTCCCCCCTACCTTCAGGCGATGCTCAAACCCTACACAGGCTCTGTGTTTGGTCACCTCTCTGTTCTGGCTCCTGACAGTCCCACGCCTTCGGGAAGTCAGCTCCCAATCCAAGCAGTCAAAACTCTTCTCCGTCCTGGCTCCGCAATGGTGGAACCAGCTTCCACTAGAGTTTAGAACAACAAAGTCCCTATCCATCTTCAGGAAAACCTTCCTCTTCAATTAGTACTTAAAATAGTTCTATTCCACTTCTGTTGTCTTAAAATGCATGGCATGGTAGCCTAATGGAAAGCACTGTGAACTCACAGCAAGAAGGTTCTAGGTTCGGACCCCGTCCGGCCCGAGCCTTTCTGTGTGGTGTTTTCATGCTCTCCCCATGTCTGCGTGGGAGCTCTGGTTTCCCCCACTATCAAAAACATACAGGTAAGGTTCGGGACTACAGATGAAAATTTGCATCTATGCTACACTGCTCAAAAACATAAAGGAAACTTAAACAACACAATGTAACTCCAAGTCAATCACACTTCTGTGAAATCACACTGTCCACTCAGGAAGCAACACTGATTAACAATCAATTTCACATGCTGTTGTGCAAATAGAACAGACAACAGGTGGTTACCACAGACCACTTCTCAGTTCCTATGCTTCCTGGATGATGTTTTGGTCACTTTTGAATGCGGGCAGTGCTTTCACGCTAATGGTAGCATGAGACAGAGTCTACAATCCACACAAGTGGCTCAGGTAGTGCATCAATGCAAGCTGTGGCAAGAAGGTTTGCTGTGTCTGTCAGCGTAGTGTCCAGAGCATGGAGGCGCTACCAGGAGACAGGCCAATACATCAGGAGACGTGGAGGAGGCCGTATGAGGGCAACAACCCAGCAGCAGGACCGCTACATCCGCCTTTGTGCAAGGAGAAGCAGGAAGAGCACTGCCAGAGCCCTGCAAAATGACCTCCAGCAGGCCACAAATGTGCATGTGTCCACTCAAATGGTCAGAAACAGACTCCATGGGGTGGTATGAGGGCCCGACGTCCACAAGTGGGGGTTATGCTCACAGCCCAAAACCGTGCAGGACAATTGGCATTTGCCAGAGAACACCAAGATTGCCAAATTTGCCACTGCCACCTTGTGCTCTTCACAGATGAAAGCAGGTTCACACTGATCACATGTGTCAGACGTGACAGAGTCTGGAGATGCAGTGGAGAACGTTCTGCTGCCTGCAACATCCTCCAGCATGACCGGTTTGGTGGTTGGTCAGTAATGGTGTGGGGTGGCATTTCTTTGGGGGGCTGCACAGCCCTCCTTTTGCTCACCAGAGGTAGCCTGACTGCCATTTGGTACCGAGATGAGATCCTCAGACCCCTTGTGAGACCATATGCTGTTGCGGTTGGCCCTGGGTTCCTCCTAATGCAAGACAATGCTAGACCTCATGTGGCTGAAGTGTGCATTTCCTGCAAGAGGAAGGCATTGATGCTATGGACTGGCCCACCCGTTCCCCAGACCTGAATCCGATTGAGCACATCTGGGACTCGCTCCATCCACCAACGCCACGTTTCACCACAGACTGTCCACGAGTTGGCGGATGCTTTAGTCCAGGTCTGGGAAGACATCCCTCAGGAGACCATCCGCCACCTCATCAGGAGCATTCCCAGGCATTGTAGGGAGGTCATACGGGCACGTGGAGGCCACACACACTACTAAGCCTAATTTTTACTTGTTTTAAGGACATTTCATCAAAGTTGGATCAGCATGTAGTGTGGTTCCCCACTTTGATTTTGAGTGTGACTCCATATCCAGACCTCCATGGGTTGATAAATTTGATTTCCATTGATACCTTTTGTGTAATTTTGTGTTCAGCACATTCAACTATGTAATAGTTCAGTCATTCAGATCTAGGAGTTGTTATCTTAGTGTTCCCTTTATTATTTTGAGCAGTGTATAATCTGGCTCATTTAAAGTCTGTAAAGGAGTGTAAGATTGTTCATTAATGTGCACTGTCCTGATTAAATAAAATTTTTTTTTGTTTATCTGCATGATCCTTCTCTAGCACTGTTTTTGCCTATTCACGGTTTCAAATGTTAAATGCTCTTACTACTAAGCTGTGGTTGTTTCACCTTGTTTCTGCTAAATATATGATCTGACTGTAAGTCACTCTGGATAGGAGCATCTGCTAAATAACTAAACTGTAAACTAAAATGAAACTCTTCAATTTTACTGCGTATACATTATATTTCAAATGCAAAGTGCTGGAACACAAAGGCAACAAAAACATGACTTTTTCACTTTCTTTTTAACTCTATGTTTTGTCTTGTACCCAAGGAAAGAGCATCAGGAAGTGTTATGCCAGAAATAAAGGAATTGTAAATGAAACCATTGATGTTAATTGGTCTTAAACCAACTTTCCAAATCAGAAAAAATAAGAATTGACAAGTCCACCCTGCATGTTCTCTATTTAGACCACATCAGCAGGCCTGAGATATTTGGTGTAGTGTAGATTGCTGGAATAATGACTACTCCTTTGGAAATTAACCTAGAATCTGTGTAATAGTGTATGAAGAGATAATTGCGTCCCTTTGGAGTATAATGACAACAGAGGAAAATGACAACCAACTTTTACTATCATTGCCACGAGGCGCTGATCCCATGGGATGTTGTTTCCATGGCAGGCATGGCACGTAGTATCCTATTACAGCTGGTTTGAAAAATAAAGGACATTGGAGTAAAGTGTTTGTGTATTGTTCCCCAAAAAAATGTTCTGGTTGTCATTTCTTTGCTCACATAGTTATTGTGAGTGTTGGAGGAGTATTGTGAGTGTTGTGATTTTTTCCTTCTCCTATCGGTAAGGAACTGAGTTTGATGACCTGTAGTGTGTGTATTCTATATTCTACAGTACATTGTGTGTTTGAGTCAAAGCCTTTGTTTTTATTTTCACTACTTTGCCTATAGTTTACCCACTGCCTCGCGCTCCCTCTTTCTGGCTGTGATCCAGTAAAGGCTCATGGTTGTGTTGATGTAAGCTGTGTGGGAGACCAGTGCATGTGTTGCTAAAATGTACAGATTAATCAGCAATGTGCCTAAATGAAAAATCACTGGAATAATGTGTCTCAAAATTTATGAATTTTTTGTGTCAAGAAATACTCCACTCTTGCAAATGAGCGACATAAAGTACATAGAAATTATAATGGGTCAATTAATTTCCAATTCTTTTCACACTCTTTTCACGAATTAACTGTTTAAAAAATGAATCTGCGTAGCTCTCCTCTGAATTTTGAAATCACAATGTGACCCTGCAGTCGACACGATCCCCATCCCAGCTGGAGTGTGACTTACAGACATGACCTAGCAGTAATGGAGGCTGACCCTCCTTCTTAACTTCTCCATCCCTCTTGCTCTCTCTCTCAGCCCCGTCACTCCATTTCTCTCCCTCTGCTTGTCTCTCTCACATTCTCTCTTTGTTTACTTTCCTATCTCTGATATTTTACCTCCACTGACTCCCTAATCCTTCTTCCTATTCAACAAGAGACCTGCAATTTCTATTTAATCAAAAGGCCAGTAAAATAAGCACACAAGGCATTGAACAAAGGCAACACAGCGTTTCAGCACTCTGGTAAAACCCAGAGTGCAAGACCAACATACAGTATCATAAGCTGTTAATCAAAATAATGGTGTGCCTTTGAACTTGGGAGTGTATTGGCAGTATATCTCAGTGTAGTAGAAAGGCTGTGCTACGAAGCCTTCACTCGACTTTGTTTTGATCTGCGTCACCAGACCTCGCGATCCCACTGGGCTTGTTAGTGTGATTTGCTCTCTGCTTTACTGGAATAGCAGCAGGTTAAAGTTGGCTGGCAGCCAGGGCTGTATTCATTATAGCATTTTGTAGAAAAAGCTTTTGCAATGGAAATCAAAAGTGATTGTTTTTTTTAATTAGACATGGTAGAAGCCCTGTTTGAGTATTTTCTTTTCCTTTTGGTACCGAATGAACATGACCCAGGCATGTGCACTTTCCTGCGCTCGTGCATGTGCACCTCTGTCTGTGTTACTTGTATCTGAAATAGACTGTTACCATGGTGTCACACCCTCCTCCTTACGTGATGTTATTTTAGTTCACAACAGGGTGCTACCTCCACGCACGCACAACACACACACATGCACACACACGCGCGCACACACATACACGTAAGCATGCACACACACACACATATGCACACACACACGCACGCACATATACACATGCACACACATGCATGCATACGCACACACATGCGCACCCACGCACACATACGCTCACACACACACATACGCACACACACGCACACACTCACACACACACACATGCACACACACGGGTGCACACAAATACACATACGCATGCACACACGCACACACATACGCACGCACACATCCACACACATGCGCACACATACGCACACACACACTGTACACGACCAGTGAACCTCTGCTTTTCCCTTAAATCTTTGAAGCCTAACACCCAAAGCAGAGGGGTTCCAATTAGGAAAAGTGGAAGAAACGTAGAGTAAGTGGAGATCTGGAACAACAAATGAATCCTAGAAGAAATATGACATTGACCATTTCAAAGTATTACCATGACCATCATACAATATTGTTATGGCCATTGCATTACCATGACATCACAAAGTATTACTATGACATTAGAAGTATGAAAATGACAGTTACAAAGTATTACTGTGATATTACAAATTTTAAAATGACACTCGCAACGTATTACTGTAACATTAGAAATATTAAAATGACAATCCCAAAATATTACTATGATATCGCAAAGTATTACTAAGACAGAAATATTAAAATGACAGTCTTAAACGTGCAATATGTAATTTTTGGCCGCCAGGGGGCTCTCAATCAAAACAATAGCAAAAGATGTACTTGGATGACGTCGGGAGGTTGCGTGGGATCATGGGTTTTGTTATCGTCGTCAATAACAACCTTCCAATCTAGCATCTCCGGCAGAAAAAATGTTCACTGACAAAGTAATATATTGTTAAAAAAATTATAACTTTATTCACGTTATGTTTGGCGGCTCCCTGGATCTTATAACAACTAGAGTAGTCACAGGTTATATGACGCCATTTACGGGCGACAAAATGAAACGTCCCGTGTCTTTGAATTATATTACAAATTTCTCTGGATTTGAAAGTTAGTGGAAA